>JACBKR010002644.1:0-33880 GCA_014218235.1 Colocasia esculenta | reverse complement strand
ATATTGACCCATTAGAAATGAGTGGGCTAAAATAGAAATTTTAAGAAGCGGAATAATAGAGAAATACCCAAAATTGTGACTAAAATATTACTAAAATAGAAAAGTGATATTTAATGCATTAAATAGCTAGTTTGAATTAGGATTGGATTCCTAAACCTACCCCAATTGATTGGCCACGAAATTCCCTCTCTCCCACCCAAATAGGAGATCTCTTACTTAAAAAGGGGAGAGGAAATAGGAAATTCAGAATTTAATAGGAGTTAGGCTTAAACCAGGAAAGAGAATAGGGAGAAGCTTAAATACTTCTCTTAAACCCTCATGGCCGGCCCTAGCTCGTGCCAAGAGGTTCCTGGACTAGGAGGAGAGGCCAAGAGGAGGAGAATTCGTGAAGAGGAAGGATCTCTCAAGTTCTTCCCCGAGTTCTTCAAGTCTTAACCCTAGAAGAGGAAAACGATCAAAGGTAGGCATTCTCACAAGCATAAACCATGAAACTTTTTTGTAGGATGTCTTGTCTATCAGGAACAAAAGCCCTTTGGTTTCATAATTTTCCATCGAGCATATCTGTCGTTCTTGATTTTTCATGTTCTGCAACTGACATGACCCTAAACCCTCTTCTTAATTCGTGATCTCCTTGTATACTCAACCCCATGCCACGAGATTTGTACTGTAGGAACTGATGCATGTTAGGCATCGTTTGCCCCTAAAAGCCCTAAATTTGATTCATCCTATCTTGCGAATTTAATCATTGATCTCAACTATGTACTGTTTCATGTTCATAATGAATTCCCGTGTTCAAAACATGTCCATGAAGTGTTGCGGAATTCCCTATATGGTAATCTAGAAGGAGGGTTGAATAGATTACTGCCTATTAAGAACACTTGTTGCCTTCTTTTCGATAAGATACAAATTACTAGAAGTTATGGCAAGGACTAAACTTAGTGTGGATGTGTGTGATTCGATGATAGATATCAAACATGTGATTAGACGTGTGTATATGCGCCGTGCCTACCAAACATCTAACGTAGAAACGTTCAAACCACGAGACACAACGATTTACGTGGTTCGGAATACACAACTCGTGTATCCTACATCCACGGGCCACACACACACAAAGAACAATCTGCTTATGAGCTAGTTCAAGAACTACAACTCACACACACATGTGTTCCTGATGTGTAACCACGATCAGAACAACACACACACGTGTATCAAGCACAAGGACTGCTTGAAACACACCACACACACACAAGTATGGATAAAAGTGAAACAGAGAAGAGTTTGAGAGTTGAGGATCAAATCCAATTGAAAACTCTTCTGATGAACGTCTGGGTAGACTTCAAGCTTCGTCTTGATGATCAGAAGTTGATGGAGAGGCTTGAATCCATGACGTTCAAACTTCACCGCTGCACGGAAGACTTCTCTTGTTGAATCTGGGCAGCAGGTAGAAGCAGAGCAGCAGGGCAAGACTTTTCTGGAGAGGCTTTTAGGGTTCTTGCTTGGAGGCTGCTTGTGTACGTGAATAGCTTCAAAAGATTGCTTATATATTGGTGTTTACATATGGAGATACGTGGTACATGGAAACACCAAGTTTGGTAACATCCAAACTTCCCGTATTTGAAGCAACAGGTCGGCTGTCGACAGGTCTTCAGGCTGCTGTCGACAGGTCTTGACAATTTGTCATTTGACAGAAGTCTGGAAGTTCAGGTTTGGCTCTGACTGAGTACATCTTTCGACAGGTCTTTTGGTGCTGTCGACAGGTACCTGGTTTTCCAGAAACCTAAAGTGTCTGTCTGTGTAATTCTGTCGACAGGTGTCTGGCTGCTGTCGACAGGGCTTGTCTTCCAGAGTCTGTGAGTGCTGACTGTGTGTATCTGTCGACAGGGTCCTTGGTGCTGTCGACAGGTACACTGTCTTTTGACATTTGTTGACCTTTTCTACATGTTGTTGGTACATGTCTTGAGTAGTGTGTCTCCTACATTATTGAACATGGTTAGTGAGACATTATAGTCATTTATAACCAAGCATTATACCAACATATTGTGACAAGTCATATGTATCAAGATCTTATGCATTTTAAACTCAATTCACATTGTTCACTTGTTTACTTTGTTCATCATTGATCATCAACAAAAACATGTTGTATTTATGATTTTGAATGTGAACCCAACATTCTCCCCCTTTTTGATGATGACAAAATTAATCAATTAAGCAAGTGCAAACACAATTGAGTTTCTCCCCCTTTTGTCAATATCCAAAAGCATACACCATAGACACATGTAGTAGGCAAGAAGACACAAAATTTCATTGATTTTTATTGAGCCATACATAATGTGCTAGGTAAAACATAACTTGAAAGGGAAAGACATTGCATGACCATCAAAGTAAGAGAACAACATAAGACTTAAGAAAACTGGATAACAAGACATGACACTCTCCTAGACACCTAAGCTAGCTATGCATCCCCATCAGCTGGCGGTGTAGGAGCTAGACGCGAAGGTGCAATGCTCTCCAAGCGAGCGTCAAGTATCCATCCTGTTATTGAGCCTCTCAAATCCAGTGGACATCTGAAGTTGGAGTTGAGCGAGTAATTCTCGAATGGAGGGCTCAACTGCACATCAAGAGCATCATCTCTTGGAGCAACTAGTGGCTCATCTTGAATCATCATCATGAGCATCTTCTGCATATTGATCTTCTTCAGCTTGATCTTCTTCATCTTGATCTTCATCATCATCAGCAGCTGCCCCTTTACCCTTGATATCTCTGGTTACAGTGCCATCCACCATCTTGTAGCCCATCCTATGTACAGCTATGAGATCATAGGAGCTACGGGATGTGAGAACTGTCATCTCACCATTTGGAATTTGAATGCCAAGGAATAGGAAGAGAGAAGTGAGTTGACATGCATATGGCATTGATCTCTTGGCACTGCGAACACATATACAAAAGATAGAGACCATAAGAGCAGGTAAGTTGATAGGCTCAGCATTGAGGAATTGGTGAAGCAGAGACTTGTGAAGGGAGGTCACAAGTTCTCGGCTACCATCCTAAGGAACGATGAGAGTTGTGAAGATGTGATGGATGAGACGATGAAGAGGAGGGAAGGAGTTGGCATTTAGTTGCCGACGATCAGTAGGATCGTAAGGCTGCAAAGTAATGAGTATGTGATACTCCTCTGGAGTTGGATGATGGGTCATGATATCCACTCCTATATTTGGGATTTGCAAAGCGGTGGATAGGAGATTAGGAGTGATAAGAAATGGAGTGTTCTTCACCTTGGTATACAATTGTCCAGTTTTTGATAGTCGAAGGTTGGTGTAGAAATCGGTCACGGCGGTTGTAGAGTACCGCATATGATCGTAGCAGAAGGGTGCCCAACCCTGGACATCAAAGAGAGTTTGGAGTTCTGGAAACATGTCTTCAAGTGAAAGGAAGTCGATGTAGCGGGGCTGCATGACCTTGGTGAAGGTACCATGGACATCAAGAAGACTCAGAGAGGGCAGAATGATGAGCTCCGGCAAACGATCCTCCCGGTACTTCGTCCGACGCTCGGTGGTGACTCTGGAGCCTTGGCCGGCTTCGAGAGATCATGGACGACGACGGGATGCTAGCTTCTTGGCCTTGGGAGCCATCAGGAGGGGAGGTTTAATGCTGTGGGAGAGGATATAGAAGAAGAAAAGACAGGAAAGTGGAAGAGGAAAGGGAGATGAGAGCTCTTCCGGTGCCCTGGAGAAAGAGGTTTGAAGAGAGGGAGGGAAAAAGGGGTTTTGGAAGTGGAAAAAGATGGAAAGGGGTGTGGGGTCCTCTTATAGAAGGCTTGAGGTGTGTGAAGAGTCGGATCCCACCAAATCCGTTTTCGGATTTAGCCCGTTGGACTTCCAAAAACAAGCTGCCGCGGCTGTCGAGAGGCCCCTGGTGCCTGTCGACAGGCGCTTTCAGAAAATGGCCAGTTTTGTGTTTTTTTTTGGTGATTTTGAACTGAAGCTCTGAGCAATGTCTTCCAGGAGTTATGTGAAGGTGTATAGGAGGTGAATCATGTATGGAAGCCTACCATATACAAGGATATAATAAACCATAACAATTTCCTCAATGGTTTTAACATAATACCCAAGGAATTTAAGGTAAAGCATTAAGAAAACACCCACTTAATAAAGAAAATTGCACACTCACCCGTCTGTATATAAATACATGTAAGACAACACAATCCCCATTTTGTGGATAGGCAAATGATGCATGAAATGATATCTATATGTCAAGACAATCACAAGACCAATGACCTTAGAAATTATGACTCAGTGGAGGCTACACACTATTTCCCTTTTTGTTTGAAATTTAGAAGAACAATGGGAGGAAATGGTATTAAGAAGACGTCACACCTTTTGACGTGAGGATAGACATTACACGTGCCCATACCCCCAGTTAATTAGTGGAAGTTTCCATCATACCGTTGTACATAGATGATGAGTTGGCCTTTTGACGCGAGGGCAGACATTTGTGATGCCCATCTCCCCGGTTACTCAGCATAACCCAATATTGCTCTATATTCTTCCCATGTAAAGTTGATTTTCATGACAAAAAAAAAAAAAAATTTTTTTTTTCCTTGTGAAAGATTCATTCAGAAATAGGTAGCTTTTCTCCAAGTATTGTTGTAAAAGCCAATATCAAGTAGGTGATATGATTACCTATCAATATTAGACATGCACTTTCATGACCAAAAGGCTTATCAAGTAAATTGAGACGATGTTTGCCCACAAAGAATTAATGTAGAGAAGTGAGGTTGATATCCTTTATAGTTATGAAATGTTTTCTAGATGATAGAACCTAAATCCAAACATGAATAGTATGTGAAAATCATAGTGGAATAAAGAAATCATTTATATGTAGTAATTTCAAACATGCATTAACACCTTATAGACACCTTATATGTTAATCATGAAGATGCTCACTGAATGGGTGAAGAATAAGCATGAACAACCAAAATTCAGAATATCTGTCGACAGGGAAGGAAGGCCTGTCGACAGGAAGACACAGACAAAAGTTTGAGATTTCGGGGAGGCAAAAAAAACTGTGTGCATCTGTCAACAGCAGATTGAGGGCCTGTCGACAGATGGACACAGAAGAAGAATCAGAGTTCTGTCTGGGCTGAGCTGTCGACAGGGCCCTTGTAGCCTATCGACAGGAAGATGTTCAGAGCAGTTTTAAGGGTAGAATGAAGGGCTGAAATGTCTAATGGTTGTGAAGGAGTTGAGATGGACAAAGGTTGAACAATTTCCTTCACATTTGCATTCATCTAACCCTAACTTGCTCCCCCATAATGTGTGCCATTTGAAACAAAAGGACTCAAGTTCATGACGACATATTTGCAGACAAAGACCAAGCACTTAAGAACACCAAGCATGTAGAGAGACAAACCAACAAGAGTTTTCAGAATTTTAAAGAGAGTTTTGAATAGGCAAAAATATAAAGAAACTAATTCCAAATGTAGAGTGCATGTCCCTTTTATGTCACATGACAATGGATACTTGGCGGAGAATATTTCTCACGCATAATGAGAGTTTCCAAACAAGCATGACTTGTTCTTCCACACATCACCATTTGATATACCTCACAGTGAGTGGACATAAGGGACATATGCTTAACATTTGAGTTAAGTTTCATTGCAATTTGCACAACCCCAACTCTCTTCGCAATGTGGTGAATCTATCTTCAGCTAGAGGTTTGGTAAAGATATCAGCCAACTGTTTCTCTGTGGGTATGAAACTGATTTCCAATGATCTATTGGCCACTTCATCTCTCAAGAAATGATGACGAATTTCTATGTGTTTCGTCCTGGAATGTTGAATGGGATTCTTTGATAGATTGATTGCACTAGTGTTGTCACACAGGATAGGTGTCCATCCAATATCGATGTTATAGTCACACAACTGACTTTTTATCCACAACACTTGTGTTGCACAACTCCTGCAGCAACATATTCTGCTTCTGCAGTAGAGAGTGCAACCGAGTGTTGCTTCTTGGATGCCCATGAAACCATACAACCACCAAGCATTTGGCAATAGCCACTAGTGCTTTTCCTGTCAATTTTACACCCAGCGTAGTCTGCATCAGAATAAGAAATCAATTCAAAGCTACTACCAGATGGATACCAAAGACCCAAGGCATGCGTACCTGAGAGATATCTGAAGATTCTCTTGACTGCAATTAAATGGCTTTCCTTTGGACTAGATTGGTATCTAGCACAAAGGCAAACACTGAATTGTATGTCCGGTCTACTTGCAGTAAGATAAAGGAGTGAGCCAATCATACCTCGAAATTGTTTGGCATCTACCGGTTTACCTTTCTCATCACATTCTAGCTTAATGCTTGTGCTCATTGATGTTGAAGCGGGCTTGGCTTGTTCGAACTGAAACCTTTTGAGTAGTTCTTTTACATATTTCTCTTGTTTATAAAGAATCCATCTTCAAGCTACTTGACCTGCAAACCAAGAAAAAATTGAAGCTCCCCCATTAAGCTCATCTCAAATTCACTGTGCATATGTTGTGAAAATTCTTCACACAGTGTGGGATTAGTGGAACCAAAGATGATATCATCCACATATACTTGAACAACAATTATGTGATTGCGAACTTTCTTTGTAAAAAGAGTTTGGTCCACCTTACCTCTTGAGTAGTTTTTGCTTACCAAATAGGTACTCAGCATGTCGTACCAAGCTCGGGGTGCCTGTTTCAAACCATAGAGAGCTTTGTGCAATTTAAATACATGGTTTGGTTTATCATGGTCCTCAAAGCCAGGTGGTTGAGAGACATAGACTTCCTCTTTTATGTAGCCATTCAAGAAAGCAGTTTTGACATCCATTTGAAATAATTTGAACTTGTTTGAACATGCATATGCTAACAAGATCCTAACTGCTTCTAGTCTAGCTACAGGTGCAAAGGATTCTTCAAAGTCTATACCAAATTCCTGATTGTATCTTTTTGCAACTAGTCTAGCCTTGTTTCTAACCACCTTACCCTCTTCATTTAGTGGATTCCTAAAGACCCATCTTGTTCCTATGACAGAAATTTCAGAGGTTCTAGGAACTAAACTCCAGACATTATTTCTTTGAAATTGGCCTAACTCCTCATGCATAGCATCAATCCATGAATTTTCTTTTAATGCTTCTTCAACATTTTTAGGCTCCACTTGAGAGACAAAGGCTAAATGATCCTGTTCAACTATTTGATTAACTTGAGACCTAGTTTGAACTGAATCATTTATGTCACCTATGACATTCTCAAGTGGATGAGCTTTAGAGTACCTCACATTGGTGATTGTTGAAGGACCGGGTTGATCTTGCAGTTGAGGATGTTGTTCCGGAGGAGGGTGGTGGGGAGGAGTTTCATGTTGAGGTTCATCCTCTTGTTGTGGATCTTGCGCATGTATTTCTTCTTCATTTTTGAGTAGATGTCCGTCATCTTCATCATCGTACCTATGAAGATATCCACGTTTAGCTTTATGAACTGACTTAGAGATTGCATTTGATTTGCTTTGTAGATCTCCAAGAGTTGTTTCATCAGATTCATCGTCAAACTTGTAAGGAGTAGAGTTGTTAGACTTGATTTGAGATTCATCAAAAACAACGTGTAGAGTTTCTTCCACCTTTCAGGTTTTCAGATTAAACACTATATTGCTCTAGAATGTTCAGAGTATCCAAGAAAAATACCTTGATCGCTTTTGACTTCAAACTTGTCCAAGTCATTTTTATCATTGTTATGAATAAACACCTTTGAACCAAAAACTTTAAAGTACCCAATGGTGGGTTTCTTACCTTTCAGAAGTTCATAAGGAGTTTTCTTGAATACGAGTCTTACCATGGCTCGATTAAGGATGTAACAAGATGTGTTTACCGCTTCTGCCCAAAAGGTTCGTGCTAATTGATTCTCGACCAGAAGCGTACGAGCCATCTCCACAAGGTTCTATTTTTTCTCTCCACAACTCCATTTGCTCGGGAGTTCTCGGGGAGGAAAATAGGTGGTCTATACCTTGGTTCCTGAGCCAATTATCTGACCTGGTTGTTACCTCCAATGATCACTTGACCTCCGTCTTTTTCAACAAGCAAACTGAATTTAGCTTTGTCGCCCGTCATATGCCTGAGCAGCCATGTCCGGTACCATTTGTTTTGATTGTGGGCTGCTAGGCATTCCTGCATGGTGGATCAAGCAAGAGGTTTTGGTACCCAAATTACTTTGGGTCCTATTAAATCATTCATGCCAAATAGCAAGTGCCTAGGAATCCAAACTTGTTTGATTTTCATTTGATTTGGTTTATTCCAGCATTGTTTTTCATTATGTCCAATCTTTTTACAGATTTTGCATGATGATGATTTAGGAACAACAATGGTTTGACATTTTTAGAAGCATCCATAGGCATCTTACCTTTTGTTCCCTTGTATGTCTAGCTTGGGAACTTGCTGTTTGTCTTGTGGACGGCCCTGTTTAGAGCTTGTAGCAAATTCCTCATGTTGACTAGGAACAAATTTGGTGACTTTAGGTTCCTGTTTTTTACCCTTGTGTTGATTTTTCCTTTTCTTTGAAGGGTTTGGTTTGCTAGACCTTGGGGTTGGATCAATGAAATCAGTCATCATATTTTGCCAATTACCTTTGGCTTTGGATTTTGAATCCAATCCCATGTCTTGCAACAAAAACATTTGAACCTAAGATTGCATCCAAGTTCTGTTTGCTTTTTACAAAACTTGATAGATCTTTTGATTTGCCTTTTAGTTCTGTTTCAGCTTTTTCAAATTTCTCTTTCAGATTAGCATGCTCACCTTTAAGAATTTCAAGTAAGTTTATTAGATCATCTCTTTCCTTTTGAACTTCTTGATACTTAAGTTTCATGCTATCCAATTCATCACTGTGGGTTTGTTCATCAATTTTCATCAAATCAATTACCTTGTTCAGAGACTCAATTTCTTCATTGTTGTTTGATTCATGAACAAGGAAATTCATTTTCTTCTTAAGTGCTTTGTTTTCAGACTTAAATTCACAAAATTTTTCAAATAGTACAGTATAAGCCTCTTCCCATTCATCAATAGAAAAATTCTCGAAGGAAGAGTTTACCTCGGTTGAATCGTCACTCTTCGCCATGAGACACTGAATCTCTTCATCTTCCGAGGTGGCTTGACTGTCCTCATCTTCATCGCTCCATGAAGCCAACATTGCTTTGGCTTTCTTGAACGTGAATTTGTCTTTCTTCAAAATTTTTCTTAAGCTCAGGGCATTCTCCTCTCATGTGCCCCTGTTTCTTGCACTCATAACAAACAACATCAGATTTTTTGTTAGGTGAATCAAATCTGTTGGTACCCTTTTGGAACGGTTTTGAGTTTCCTGAACCTCTTTTCTTGAATTTAAGGAACTTCTTAAATTGTCTAGTGAGCATGGCCATCTCGTCATTCTCACTATCACTAGAGGACTCAAACTCAATACTTTCCTGTTGAGTACTCCTTTTGGAATCTGAAGAGACTTTCTTGGAAGCTTTCAAAGCAATGGACTTCCTTGGGTTCTCTTCAGTTTCCTTCCTTTTCACATTCAATTCATAGGTCATGAGAGAACCAATCAATTCATCCACCTTCATGGTTGAAAGATTCTTGGAATCCTCAATGACAGTGACTTTGGTGTTCCATGAGGATGGAAGAGACCGAAGTATCTTCCTCACCAAATCACTCTCTGAGTATTCCTTTTTAAGACCTTTTAGTCCATTTATCAGAACCATGAATCTAGCAAACATGTCAGATATTGTCTCATCATGATTCATCTTAAACATTTCATATTATGAGACTAGCATGCTTACCTTAGATTCCCGCACCTCAGACGTACCTTCATATATTAACTCGAGCTTGTCCCACATCTCCTTAGCTGAGGTGCATGTGGAGACCCTCGAGTATTCCTTTGGATGAACCACGCACTGCATCATGTTGAGGGCGCTCCAGTTGAGAGTCCCTTTGGCAATCTGGTCTTTAGTCCATGTATCTTCGTCTTGAGGCAATTCATATGGTCCTATTCTGACTATCTTCCACAATTCAAAGTTTTGTGCACGTAGAAACACCTGCATGCGGTTATTCCAATAGGGATAGTCAGTGCCATCAAAGAAGGGTGGCCTAGTGACTGAATGTCCCTCGGCCATATACCCCTTACTAGAATCCATAAGATCAAGGATCTCCTGATCGTAAGATCAAATAGATGTGACAGAAAATGGAGAAATCTGGCTCTGATACTAATTGAAGTGTTGCGGAATTCCCTATTTGGTAATCTAGAAGGGGGGGTTAAATAGATTACTGCCTATTAAGAACACTTGTTGCCTTCTTTTCGATAAGATACAAATTACTAGAAGTTATGGCAAGGACTGAACTTAGTGTGGATGTGTGTGATTCGATGATAGATATCAAACATGATTATTAGACGTGTGTAAATGCGCCGTGCCTACCAAACATCTAACGTAGAAACGTTCAAACCACGAGACACAACGATTTACGTGGTTCGGAATACACAACTCGTGTATCCTACATCCACGGGCCACACACACACGCAGAACAATCTGCTTATGAGCTAGTTCAAGAACTACAACTCACACACACATGTGTTCTCTGATGTGTAACCATGATCAGAACAACACACACACGTGTATCAAGCACAAGGACTGCTTGAAACACCCACACACACACAAGTATGGATAAAAGTGAAACAGAGAAGAGTTTGAGAGTTGAGGATCAAATCCAATTGAAAACTCTTCTGATGAACGTCTGGGTAGACTTCAAGCTTCGTCTTGATGATCAGAAGTTGATGGAGAGGCTTGAATCCACAACGTTCAGACTTCACCGCTGCACGGAAGACTTCTCTTGTTGAATCTGGGCAGCAGGTAGAAGCAGAGCAGCAGGGCAAGACTTTTCTGGAGAGGCTTTTAGGGTTCTTGCTTGGAGGCTGCTTGTGTACGTGAATAGCTTCAAAAGATTGCTTATATATTGGTGTTTACATATGGAGATATGTGGTACATGGAAACACCAAGTTTGGTAACATCCAAACTTCCCGTATTTGAAGCAACAGGTCGGCTGTCGACAGGTCTTCAGGCTGCTGTCGACAGGTCTTGACAGTTTGTCATTTGACAGAAGTCTGGAAGTTCAGGTTTGGCTCTGACTGAGTACATCTGTCGACAGGTCTTTTGGTGCTGGCTACAGGTACCTGGTTTTCCAGAAACCTGAAGTGTCTGTCTGTGTAATTCTGTCGGCAGGTGTCTGGCTGCTGTCGACAGAGCTTGTCTTCCAGAGTCTGTTGAGTGCTGACTGTGTGTATCTGTCGACAGGGTCCTTGGTGCTGTCGACAGGTACACTGTCTTTTGACATTTGCTGACCTTTTCTACATGTTGTTGGTACATGTCTTGAGTAGTGTGTCTCCTACATTATTGAACATGGTTAGTGAGACATTATAGTCATTTATAACCAAGCATTATACCAACATATTGTGACAAGTCATATGTATCAAGATCTTATGCAATTTTAAACTCAATTCACATTGTTCACTTGTTTACTTTGTTCATCAATGATCATCACAAAACATGTTGATTAATGATTTTGAATGTGAACCCTACAGTCCAAACCCTGATTGTTTTCCAATTCCTATTTATTGTAAGTACCCATGCATGTCTAGGTCGTTTTGCAACTGGTTTCATGATTTTTCGTTGACTATACAATTAGTTGTGATTTTCTGAACCACCTGTGTCAAATAGGGCAAGTTCTTGCCCGCAATCAAGGTAATGTCCTTTCCCTGTCGTACCCGGGCGCAAACCCTGTAAACGCGACGGCCTGATAGGCCGCGTTCACAAGGGTCATCGCGACAGTGCCCTCTGTCGTGATCTGATCGCGACAGGGCCTGTCGTCGCGATCTGCTGCCCGACCTGACTAAGCCTGTCGCGACCCGTACAAGCACCCGTCGCGATCTCAGTTGACCCCGTCGCGACCCTCATCAGGGTACGTCACGATCTGGGTTCTTTTTGCATAAAACCGCCTTTCTTAGCAAATGCCTGATTACCTATAGTGTTTGTACTCTTGTTTAACAGTCATACATCCCGAAAATAACTCTTGTTATAAATTAAATATTTATGTATGATTAAAATACATGCACATGACCTTTTCTATCTAAAATTTCATGACACTTACACACACTTTGAACCATCCAATTATGGCATAATTTGGCATGAAACTATTTCATAATACATCTGGTAATTTATGTAATTAAATTACCCTATACTTGTCTATCGTTTCTCGCGATGTTTTGGGAATACCAATATCGACGCTCCACTGTTCTAGAACTCCTCTAGAACATCGAGCACTTGTTTCTATATACACTCTCTCTTGACTTGGACGAACTCTCCGTCGGATACTCCATCTGCCGGACTAGTAAGTCTTTGTTCAAGGCCTCCGTAAGTCTCCTCTGTCCATGGATTCCCACATGGTCGACGAGCCGGTTGTACCCTAACACCTGTTACACCCATTAGGGATCAATATGGTCCAAATGGCTATTAGAAATTCACTCTCGTCTTGAATCACGCCGGACCTCTGGACCTGTGCTTAACATGGCCAGTGGTAAGGTCGTAAGTTCCACCTGACTGCCAACACCATGTGCGCGTGTTGTGCAACGGTTACTATCGCTCGTTACTCGACGTTTCATGTGCAAGGTCCACAAACTCTCATCTATACTCTACTCGCTCATCTATTCACGTTCACTCTACTATCTCGTCTATTCATCTAGTGCTCTCATCTACTTCTTGGTACTCTATATTGGCCATTGACTGATTGTCTCAAGATAAAAAATATAACTAATGCTTGGCAATATATAAAGGGCTCGATCTGGTCTTGGGATGTGCGCCCGAAAGTGCTAGTGCCCATGGGAGTTAAATAATCAGAGTGTTTGACATTACACTCAAGTGCCATCTATCTTGACTATCTAAATGACAATCAAAAGTGCTATGTTCTCTCGTTGTCCATTGACAACAAAGTGCTATGCTATACTCGTTGTGCTATCTGTACTATGGCCATCTTGCTATACTTGACATTGTGCTATCTTGCTATTATTGTGCTATTCCCGACACTTGTGCTATTCTTGGAAGTCTATATTTGGAAAGTCTTGCTATTTCGTTCACGTACTGTCCTGCTATATTTTTACTTGACACTCTCTTCCGTTTTGTCATTAGTTACTCTGCCTTTAATGCATTAATTACTTAAAGCCTGCTTGAGCCTGAGATTTAAGTCCTACTGGGCGATGTTCGCTCACCCTGCGTTATTTGTATCTTGTGTTCTCAGGTGAGACCGAGGATGAACCATACACTCAAGAGGACGGGAATGACCTGGAGTGATGTCATGAGTACCCTAGTGTCCTATTGCTATGTTTAGCGTTGTAGTAGTTAGGTTTGAAGTTTAGTCTTTTGCTTTATTCCAATGAATCGGCCCCTATAGATTGGCTCTGATATTAGTGGTTGTAACTAGGCATTGAAAAGTGTTAATGAAATGAATTTGCTTTATCATTATTCATTTGTAAATGGTTTGATGTCTAGTATTCGCTCTATACCTTTTCTTGCAACTGCCTCGCGTTCCGATATCCGCGTCGGGGCGTGACAGTTTTGTGGTATCAGAGCCAGGTTAGGTTATCTTAGTACATGATGATCTAGGTTAACCTGCCTCGACTAGAGCCAATTATCCTACCCATGTGAGTTTTGGTTAGAGCCAAGGCTAACTAGCAAAATAAACTCACACACGCACGAATTAAATTTCACATCAGTATCATAAAATAAGTTATTTTTGTAGGAACTAAGTAATCAAGATGACTGCTGAACGTGCTCAAATGTGGGGCATGCAACAAACCATCCAAGAACTGACACGCGCCATTGTGCAAGCCACTCAAGGAGGTGGCAATCGTGGTGCAGGCGACCTGCATCGCAACTTCTAAAGTCTGAACCCACCTAGGTTCAGCAGATCCACGGATCCAGATGAAGCTGAGCACTGGCTCCAAGAGACGGAAAGAATTTTCCGTGTCATGCAATGTGCAGCGGGGGACAAGCTGCTACTTGCCACGTTCCAACTGGAGAAGGACGCCCACGCCTGGTGGGAGTCGTGGAAGCTACTAGAGAGAATGGGCCATTCACCTGGAACGAGTTTAAAGAAGCATTCAACTCCAATACTTCTCCGAGCGTGTTCAAGAAAGGAAGGCTGTAGAATTCGCTGCTCTTAAACAGCGGAGCTTGACTGTGGCCAAATATGAAGCCCAGTTCTCTAGACTGGCACGCTATGCTGTACATCTGGTGAACACTGAAAGGATGAAGGCTAAGCGCTTTCTAACGGCCTTAAGCCCCACTACATCACTCAACTCGCACCTTTCGACATCCCGACCTACGCCGAGATGGTGAAGAGGGCTCAGCTGCTAGAAGATGCTACGGACTTCACCGACCGTATCAAAGGGAAGTTCGTCAAGAAGGAAGTGACCTCGGTCAGTCATCTGCTAAGCCTACCAAGCAAGAAGCGTCCCTTCAACATCACGGAGGGATCTAGCCAAGAAAGGAAACCCAAGGTTTCGTACCCAACACTCCAACAAAGAGCCACTGCAAAACTGTGACAAGCCTGGTCACACGGCTGATGAATGCTGGAGGAAAGTCGGTGCATGTCTGCGCTGCAGAAGTCGCAAAAACCGTATCCTGAGTGCCCTACTACTGAAAGAAAATGAAAGGCGCCCTAATGCGCCTAAGAAACAGGGCCGACTGCAAGCCCTACATGATGAGGAACCTGCTATGGAGGGTGGCGTGGTAGAAGGTACCCTTCAAGTTTTCTCATTATCAGCATTCGTTTTATTTGATACTGGAGCCACTCATTCATTTATATCTCAAAACTTTGCTGATACTGTGAATGCTAAACCTATATCCATGGGTTGTGAGTTCCTGTCACAACGCCACTAGGGGAAAAGGAGAAATTGAACAAATACTTTCCCTCTGCCGATGTAATGATCGGAGACCATAACCTAAAAGCCGACCTGGTGTGTATGTCCATGGAAGGCTATGATGTAATTTTGGGAGCCGACTGGTTGTCCGCATATGGGGCAAGTGTCGACTGTAAGAAAGGGAAGGTTACCTTTAGTGACTTTCCTAAACTGGCATTCTCCGGATTAGACATAAGAGACGGATGTCTCTAGTCTCCGCCATAAAAGCCCACAACATGATGAGAAAGGTTGTGCTGCTTTCCTAGCAGCCGTAGTAGTAGAAAAAGGGTTCCAAGATAGAAGACATACATATAGTACAGGACTACCCAGATGTATTCCCCGAAGACCTGCCAGGGATTCCCCCTGAAAGATGTCAACTTCGCCATTGAGTTGATTCCTGGAGCCGCACCGGTATCGCGTCAACCATACCGGATGTCACCTGCCGAGCTGAAGGAATTGAAGGCGCAACTGATGGAGCTACTAGAAAAGGGGTTCATCAGACCAAGTACTTCCCATGGGGAGCACCTGTGCTATTCGTAAAGAAGAAAGATGGATCGATGAGGCTGTGCATCGACTATCGACAACTCAATCAGCTTACCATCAAGAACAAATACCCACTGCCTAGGGTCGATGAACTATTCGACCAAATTTTCTAGCGCAATATTTCTCCAAGATCGATCTTCGATCTGGCTATCACCAAATGAGGATCAAGGATGACGATATTTTCAAAATAGCTTTCAGGAGCAGGTATGGACATTATGAATTCGTCGTTATGCCTTTTGGTCTAACCAATGCTCCTGCAGCCTTTATGCAACTCATGAACAGCATATATCGGCCATACCTCGACAAGTTCGTGGTCGTCTTTATCGACGACATCCTCATATACTCCAAGACCAAGGAAGAGCATGAAGAACACCTGAAGACAGCACTACAAGTTTTGCGAGACAACAACAGTACGCAAAGCTTAGCAAGTGTGAATTCTGGCTCGAAGAAGTATCCTTCTTGGGCCATGTCATCTCAAAGGACGGCATCTCTGTTGATCCCTCCAAAGTCGAAGCTGTACTCAACTGGGAGAGACCAACCAACGTCACCGAAATTAGAAGTTTCCTAGGACTGGCTGGCTATTACAGGCGATTCATCAAGGACTTCTCAAGGATCGTTGTTCCTCTCACGCGTCTGACACGAAAGGAGAATCCATACTCCTGGAGTAAAGAGTGTGAGAAAAGTTTCCAAACCCTCAAGGACTGTCTTACCTCAGCACCTGTTCTCGCTCTGCCAATAGAGGGAGAAGGTTTCTCTGTCTACACCGATGCCTCAGGAATCGGGCTAGGTTGTGTACTCATGCAAAAGGAGAAGGTCATCGCCTATTCTTCAAGACAACTGAAGACACATGAAGTCAACTACCCTGTACATGATCTCGAGCTGGCTGCCGTGGTCTTCGCCTTGAAGATTTGGAGACACTATCTATATGGCGAGCAATTCACTGTCTACTCAGACCATAAAAGTCTGAAGTATTTATTCTCTCAGAAGGAACTCAACATGAGACAAAGGAGATGGCTGGAATACTTGAAAGATTTCGACTTCCACATCCAATACCACCCAGGCAAGGGAAATGCCGTGGCTGATGCTCTTAGTAGGAAGCCAATGGCATTTGTCTCAAGTCTAGTCCTTGGCGAGATGCAACTACTAGAACAATTCGCAAGGTTAGACTTAAATATCGAACATAGAGATGATCGAGTCTTGGTTGCCAATATCAAGATTCAATCTGATCTGCTAGAGGAGATCAAAGCTCAACAAGACGATGATCCATTCTTAGTTCGCGTCAAAGAAACTCTAACTGAAAGACCGGACTTTGCAATGACTGAAGACGGAAGGCTTGTCTTTCAAGGAAGGACATGTGTTCCGACAATGAAGAACTAAAGAGAAGACTAATGGATGAAGCTCACAAGACAAGGTATACTATTCATCCGGGAGGTACCAAAATGTATCAAGATATGAAAAGAACGTTTTGGTGGCCGAACATGAAAAGAGAGGTAGCTGAACATGCCGCTCACTGCCTTACTTGCCAACAAGTAAAAGCGGAACACCTGCGCCCTGCTGGTGTACTCAGACCGCTAGATATTCCGAGTGGAAATGGGAAAGTATCGGCATGGACTTCATCATGGGTTTACCCAGACTCGTGGTGGACTCGACGCCATATGGGTCATTGTGGACCGACTAACCAAATCCGCCCACTTTCTGCCTATAAAGAGTAAATGGTCAGTAGAGGTACTAGCTGCCTTATACGTCAAGGAGATTGTAAGACTACATGGCATTCCATCATCTATTGTTTTGGATCGAGATCCGAGATTCACATCTCATTTTTGGAAAGGACTGCAGGTGCACTGGGTACTAAACTCAACTTTAGTACCGCATTCCATCCACAAACCGATGGGCAAACTGAAAGAACCAACCAAATAGTGGAAGACATGTTGAGAGCTTGCACTATAGATTTTCAAGGTTATTGGAATGAGCACCTACCTCTTATTGAGTTCGCCTATAACAACAGTTACCAGGCGAGTATCAAGATGGCACCGTTCGAAGCACTCTACGGAAGGAATTGCAGATCCCCTGCATGCTGGAATGAGGTTGGAGAACAGCAATGGCTAGGCCAGACATGGTGCAATACACGAAGGACATTCAGGTATCAGAGACCGGCTCAAGATTGCCCAATCCAGACAGAAGAGCTACGCCGCAAAAAGAAGGCGAGATCTGGAATTTCAAGTGGGTGATCATGTGTTCCTAAAAGTGTCACCTACTCGTGGCATCCAAAGATTTGGTGTAAAGGGAAAGCTCAGCCCTAGATTCATCGGTCCTTTTGAAGTACTCGAAAGGGTTGGTGAGGTTGCATACCGGCTGGCGTTGCCACCGGATTTGTCATGTGTACACAATGTGTTCCATGTTTCCATGCTTAGGAAATATGTGTACGACCCCACGCACATCATTCGCCACGAGAAGTTGATATTGAACAAAGATGTGACATACGAAGAGAAGCCAGTCAAGATACTGGAATGGAATACAACAACTCAGGAACCGTCCCATCCATGTGGTTAAGGTCCTATGGAATAACGTGGAGTGGAAGAGGCAACCTGGGAACCAAGGACATCAGACGGAACTACCCCGCTCTTTTCGGTAAGACATTCTCTCCTGAATGATCACATGAATTTGGGGACCAAATTCTTTTTAAGAGGGGAGGATGTAGCAACCCTAAATTTATGGGAAAAAATTAAAATTAAATATTATATTGTTTAATTAGAAAATCAATAAAGGAAGATGTATTAAATCAACTAGGAAATCAAATAGAAGAATTAAATAAACCCATTAAAAGAAAAGGAGTAATGGGCTTTGCTATATTGACCCATTAGAAATGAGTGGGCTAAAATAGAAATTTTAAGAAGGGGAATAATAGAGAAATACCCAAATTCGTAACTAAAATATTACTAAAATAGAAAAGAGATATTTAATGCATTAAATAGCTAGTTTGAATTAGGATTGGATTCCTAAACCTACCCCAATTGATTGGCCACGAAATCCCTCTCTCCCAACCCAAATAGGAGATCTCTTGCTTAAAAAGGGAGAGGAAAATAGGAAATTCGGAATTTAATAGGAGTTAGGCTTAAACTAGGAAGGGAATAGGGAGAAGCTTAAATACTTCTCTTAAACCCTCATGGCCGGCCCTAGCTCGTGCCAAGAGGTTCCTGGACCAGGAGGAGAGGCCAAGAGGAGGAGAATTCGTGGAGAGGAAGGATCTCTCAAGTTCTTCCCCGAGTTCTTCAAGTCTTAACCCTAGAAGAGGAAAACGATCAAAGGTAGGCATTCTCACAGCATAAACCATGAAATTTTTTTGTAGGATGTCTCGTCTATCAGGAACAAAAGCCCTTTGGTTTCATAATTTTCCATCGAGCATATCTTTCGTTCTTGATTTTTCATGTTCTGCAACTGACATGACCCGAACCCTCTTCTTAATTCTTGATCTCCTTGTATACTCAACCCCATGCCACGAGATTTGTATTGTAGGAACTGATGCATGTTAGGCATCTTTTGCCCCTAAAAGCCCTAAATTTGATTCATCCTATCTTGCGAATTTAATCGTTGATCTCAACTATGTACTGTTTCATGTTCATCATGAATATCTGTGTACAAAACATGTCCAAACCCTGATTGTTTTCCAATTCCTATTTATTGTAAGTACCCATGCATGTCTAGGTCGTTTTGCAACTAGTTTCAGAAATTTTCGTTGACTATACAATTAGTTGTGATTTTTTGAACCACCCTGTGTCAAATAGGGCAAGTTCTGGCCCGCAATCCAAGGTAATGTCCTTTCCCTGTCGGACCCGGTCGCAGACCCTGTGAACACGACGGCCCGATAGGCCGCGTTCACAAGGGTCGTCGCGATAGCGCCCTCTATCGTGATCTGATCGCGACAGGGCCTGTCATCGCGATCTGCTGCCGGACCTGACTAAGCCTGTCGCGACCCGTACAAGCACCCGTCGCGATCTCAGTTGACCCCGTCTCGACCCTCATCAGGGTACGTCGCGATCTGGGTTCTTTTTGCATAAAACCCCATGTCTCAGCAAATGCCTGATTACCTACAGTGTATGTACTCTTGTTTAACAGTCATACATCCCGAAAATAACTCTTGTTATAAATTAAATATTTATGTATGATTAAAATACAAGCACATGATTTTTTCTATCTAAATTTTCATGACACTTACACACACTTGAACCATCCAATTATGGCATAATTTGGCATGAAACTATTTCATAATACATCTGGTAATTTATGTAATTAAATTACCCTATACTTGTCTATCGTTTCTCGCGATGTTTTGGGAATACCGATATCGACGCTCCACTGTTCTAGAACTCCTCTAGAACGTCGAGCACTTGTTTCTATATACACTCTCTCTTGACTTGGACGAACTCTCCGTCGGATACTCCTCTGCCGGACTAGTAAGTCTTTGTTCAAGGCCTCCGTAAGTCTCCTCTGTCCATGGATTCCCACATGGTCGACGAGCCGGTTGTACCCTAACACCTGTTACACCATTAGGGATCAATGGTCCAAACGGCTATTAGAAATTCACTCTCGTCTTGAATCACGCCGACCTCTGGACCTGTGCTTAACATGGCCAGTGGTAAGGTCGTGAGTTCCGCCTGACTGCCAACACCATGTGCGCGTGTTGTGCAACGGTTACTATCGCTCGTTACTCGACGTTTCATGTGCAAGGTCCACTAACTCTCATCTATACTCTACTCGCTCATCTATTCACATTCACTCTACTATCTCGTCTATTCATCTAGTGCTCTCATCTACTTCTTGGTACTCTATATTGGCCATTGACTGATTGTCAAGATAAACAATATAACTAATGCCTGGCAATATATAAAGGGCCCGATCTGGTCCTGGGATGTGCGCCCGAAAGTGCTAGTGCCTATGGGAGTTAAATGATCACAGTGTTTGGCATTACACTCAAGTGCCATCTATCTTGACTATCTAAATGACAATCAAAAGTGCTATGTTCTCTCGTTGTCCATTGACAACAAAGTGCTATGCTATACTCATTGTGCTATCTGTACTATGGCCATCTTGCTATACTTGACATTGTGCTATCTTGCTATTATTGTGCTATTCCTGACACTTGTGCTATTCTTGGTAAGTCTATATTTGGAAAGTCTTGCTATTTCGTTCACGAACTGTCCTGCTATATTTTTACTTGACACTCTCTTCCGTTTTGTCATTAGTTACTCTGCCTTTAATGCATTAATTACTTAAAGCCTGCTTGAGCCTGAGATTTAAGTCCTACTGGGCGATGTTCGCTCACCCTGCGTTATTTATCATTGTGTTCTCAGGTGAGACTGAGGATGAACCATACACTCAAGAGGACGGAACGACCTGGAGTGATGTCATGAGTACCCTAGTGTCCTATTGCTATGTTTAGCATTGTAGTAGTTAGGTTTGAAGTTTCTTTTGCTTTATTTCCATGTAATCGGGCCCCATAGATTGGCTCTGATATTAGTGGTTGTAACTAGGCATTGAAAGTATTAATGAAATGAATTTGCTTTATCATTATTCATTTGAAATGGTTTGATGTCTAGTATTCGCTCTATACCCTTTTCTTGCAACTACCTCGCATTCCCATATTCCGCGTCTGGGCGTGACACAGGGTTTGCAAGCAGCAATGGGCACTAAATTGAACTTTAGCACCACTTTTCATCCTCAAACGGATGGACAAACCGAAAGGACCAATCAAATTGTGGATGACATGCTTCGTGCCCTTGTGCTTGATTTTAAAAGATGGTGGGATGACCAGCTATATCTTATAGAGATTGCATACACAATAGCTACCAGGCAAGTATCAAAATGGCACCGTTCGAACTTTTATATGGCAGGAGTTGTAGATCACCACTTTGTTGGGAGGAGGTTGGAGAAAACCAATGGGTTAGACCCGACTTAATCGAAGCAACTGTCCGAAAAGTTTAGATTGTCAGGGAACGTCTGAAGATAGCACAGTCAAGACAGAAGAGTTATGCAGACAAAAGGAGAAGAGAGATGGAGTTCCAGGTGGGGACAATGTTTTCTTGAAGGTCTTACCTTCAAGGGGAATCCTAAGATTTTGGATCAAGGGAAAATGGAGTCCTAGATTTGTCGAACCTTTTGAAATCCTGGAGAGGGTTTGTCAGGTGGCTTACAGACTTGCACTACCTCCACAACTGGCAAACGTGCACAATGTATTCCACATATCCATGCTGAGGAAGTATTTATTCAATGCCGACCACGTGATTAACCATGAGGACTTGGAGATTCGGGAGGACCTGACCTATGAATAGAAGCCGATCAAGCTACTGGATCGGAAATTTCAACGACTCAGGAATCGTACCATACCTATGGTGAAGGTCTAATGGAGTCGAGATGGAGTTACCAACGCTACTTGGGAAATAGAGGAAAGAATGAAGAAAAACCACCCAGAACTATTCTCAGGTATGATACTATGCCATTATGTATAAATTTGGGGACCAAATTTTCTTAAGTGGGGGAGGATGTAGCATCCCGAAAAATTTAGTGATTTAAAAATTGTAAATAAAGGGAAATAAATAATTTCTGTATTATCGAAATGGAAGAACATACGTACCACTATTGTACGTGCAAGAATACATCGAAAACTTCTGTAAAAATTATAAATCAACCCCAAACATTATTCCTAAGAGTACCACGAAGAAATTCGTGCAACAAAAATTCCAATTGGCCAAGTGTACATCACAAGGTGACTAATTACCTAAATTAGGAAACTAAGTCGGAAAATCGTAAACACAGAAAAATAACACGACCATAAATTAAATAATGTTGGATAGACTTCCACCATTATGTATTAATGACCCATTATCAAAATTGGGCCAATGGATCACTTTTGGCCCAAGAATAAAATGGAGCAAGAAAATACCCAGAAATTTGTACTTGTAATTATGCAGAAATTAGGAAGGGCAAAGTAGGGTTAAAATATGGGGAATTAGCCATGGATGGCAATCCAATTCATACCTAGCCATGCTAGGAACCTTCCTAATGGGATTCCTACCTCTATTGGGAGGAGAATTCCAAAATATGGAAGCTAACCATGCATAAACCGCAACCCCTCCTTCCAAAACCTATTAGGACTTGAATAAACCCTAGATGTATAAATAAACGTGAAGAGACTCTTAGGGAAGGTTTACCATCATGTTGGGGTTGTGGGAGATCGAGCTAGGGCACCAGAGGAGGAGGAGAACGACTAGGAACCAGATCTTCTTCCCCATCCATACTCTGCTGCGACCAGAACAACGATTGAGTTAGATCTTCACAAAGGTTGGTGATCTTGGGCTGAACACATAAGTTGCACATACCTATGGATAGAGCATCATGTCTAGTTTGATTTGAAAGTGATTTCCCCAATTTCCATGGAGTATGTGAGTCGTATTAAGTGTAATCCAAGAGTCGCACACTGTTAGGGCTTTTTCTATTCTTCCTATGTTTCACGCGAACCGAGACCAAATTGAGGCAAACCCTAAACATAGATCTTCTTCTACTTGATGTCCCCTACAAGTTTCATGTTTACTATTTTGACCCATGTTCCCTAGATAGATAGATATAAGCGTTGCAAGAGGATCGCTGTCGGTTTTCTGTGTTTTCGTTCTGATGCTTGAATCGTGACCGCGACAGGCGTCGCGATTCAATCACCTGGTATCACGTCAGTCTTAGCCGTCGTGATTACCTGAAACACATCTGCCAATGGCATCGCATTTTGGGCGCATCCTGTGCCTCAAACTGTGCACCGTTGACCTGTCAGAGGACCTCTGAAACGTGACCGCTAAGGTCGTCGCGTTTCAGGGTCGTTTCCCGCCCAAAGGATTTCCATTATTATTATATTCGGTTTTTTTTTAAAAGCCATCTCATGAACATGACGGGTTTACCCATCGTGATTCAGAGAGTGGTTGTATGGACGCGTCGGTTCTTCCCGTCGCGAGTTAAACGCGACGGGTAAGTATGTCGTGATTTACATGTTGGTTACTAAATGAAGTTTTGACTATGTACGGCTTCTTGAAGTGCGTCTACTGTGTATGACGTGATTTCAGGGCCGACCCGAGACTATTTTAATATACTATCCAATCTAGTTTATGCATGTTATTATGTTACATCATGTCATGTAGTTACGCAATGGCCTAAAAATGTTTAACCTGCATGAAAATTTTATGAATATGAACATCTATTCTAAGTGTAAATGATTTATTGAATGCATCCATGCGATCATGTGATTGTTACATGCAATGATTATATTATGTCTTGTCCATAAAAATTGAGAAGTGATTATATGCTAAATGTATTGCAACCATGCGATAGAATTTAATTGCATACATGTCATGCATCTTTGTTAATTACTTTCCGTAATGTTTTAACCGGTGGATTGTGGATTGAGACACGCTCTATACGTCACTTTGCACATATAGGCAACCCTTTCTTGGGGAATTGGAAGCTCTCTGTCGGTCATTCCGTATCGATAGACTAGCGACCTTTTCTCTAAGACCTCCGTAAATCTTCATACTTCATGGATTTCCTCATGAAGAACGAGTTGGTTGCACCAATAAAGTACCCGAAATATAGAATACACTTCTCTTCTTATCTTCTTCTCGTGAGAGTGATTTGATAACATTGAAAACAAGCATTAATGTAAAGATTGAACTAATAAGAATAAGCCGTTTGCTATCAAAATGAATCTGGATCATGTCCCCTTGTATTGTTCTCTATCATCATTGACATGATCATTAGTTCATCATTGTCCATTACTTGGAAATTCATGTGGCCATAAATGAATGAATAGAATTACCAAAACTATTGGAACTTTGGTTCACAACTATGCCTATGCAAATAGAGCCCTGTTTGCTCCTAGGAGGAGCACCCAAATACTTATATCGTGAGAGTATATAACCCATTGAGTGTCCGGCAATCACCTAATTGAATGTAAGATTGATCTGGGTACTTTCCACACTGTTATTGAATGATTGATTGATTGACTGTTATATGTTAAATGGCCAATTCTATTATACACGTCATCGTTATTGAATCCTACATGTCATTGTCCATTGGAATTCTACGGAATTCAACTTGAGAAATCTATTGTACATGCTACGTGCTATTGAATTTCTCCTACATGTCAAGTGATCGTTCTATTATCTATCTCATTGATAATCGTTCCGTCCTACATGAGAACCGTCATACTCGTACATGTTATAAGTTGGATTTGTCACTATCGTTATCGTCATGAGCATTGCATGATAGTATTGCCATTGTTAACATGTTAATTACATAAAGCATTCTTGCACTATGAGATGTAAATCCTACTGGGCGCTAGTGCGCTCACACCTGCTTTCCTTAATATTTTCAGGTGATGAATATGAGGAGCTAGAGAATGATGGGACTGTGGACGAGTGATGAGCTGTTCAAGCATACCAGTCTACTTAGCACGTCAGCCATTGAAGATAGAGTTCATAGAGTCTGTAATAGTTAGGTCTAGTTTCTTTTGATGTCAAATGTAATTGAGATACAATATTGGGCACTACGTTTGGCTCTGATGGTGTAAGATGTTTAAACTAGTTGATTGGAAATGAAATAAAGGTTATTTGGCTGGCAATCTTATTGTCTCATATCTTGTATTGTACTTAGTTGTTACTCTAAATTACTCAACTGTGATACGTACACTTGTATCGCTTACGCTCTCGATGTTTAATTTTCGCTGCTAAATGTCAGGGCGTGACACTTTGTGCTACCTACTAGGTACGATGACAGGGCGATAGAAGTGACTTGGGCTGAGTTCACCAAAATTTTCAAGGCCAAGTTCATCCCGAGCACATCCAGGACAAGATGTAATGTGAGTTTCTTACTCTTACTTAGGGTTCCATGATTGTCTTGAAGTACGAGGTGAGGTTTTCTGAGCTTTCAAAGTACGCTCCCCACATTGTCATAGATGAGTTTAGGAAGGCTTAGAAGTTGTTGATGGGGCTCAGGCCATCACTTAGAACCAAACTGGTGGCCTTTGATCATCGGACCATGGAGGAGGCTCTCAGCACAGTGTGTAGGCAAGAGAGAGAGATAGACCAATACATTGAGGAAAAGAAAAGCTCAAAAGAGGTCAGCGACACCATTCCAGAGGCAAGGCGGAAAGAGGGCAACAATGTTCCAACAGCAGCCACGGCGTGCAACAGTTCCTAGCTAGTTAGTGGCTCAGACAACCAACTTCAGATCCAGCGACAAGAAGGAGTTCCTCACTGTGGAAGGACATATGCCGGTTTAGAGTGTTGGAAGCTAGCATGGAAGTTTCTGAAGTGTGGCAGAACCGAGCTTCATATCAGAGACTATATGAGACTATAGAAGTTTGCACTGAGAGGAGCTCCAACACTAGCAGCGACAGCGGCGCCAGTGACAGGGAAGTTAGTAAGGCCTTGGGCTCAAGCTCGAGTGTATGCACCAACACGTGAGGACGTAGAGCATGTCAAGAATGTCACAAAAGGTACTATCTTGATCATGGACGTATAGACTCAAGTGTTGTTTGATACAGGTGCAGATTGTGCTTTCTCGTTCTTTCGAACTACGAAAGCACTTCAAGGAAAGTTATGAGAAAAATATAGGAAAAGAAAGAAATGGTGGAGCACTACTCCTTGATGTGTACGTGATCGCCAGGTACTCGTGGGTACCGAAGGGGTATGAATAATAAATAAAAAATAGGAGTGATCGCGGAATACCTTTAAGAGTGGGGAGATGTGTGGGAGAGAGCGGGTTCGCTTCTTCTTCTACAAGCACAGCTGGTCATGGTAGAAGACTTTTTCTTAATGATTACCCTTGCAAAACACACAAAGAAATAAAGGATTAGCCAACGAAATGTGTAGTATCAATTCTCAAAATAATGAAAATAACATGAAGAGCATGGAGAAGAACACACCTTTTTGTGGCTTTTAAAACCTCTAGAAAAATAGGGTTGTGTGTGTGTATGCTTTCATGAAGTGTGTGTGTTGATTGGAATGATGATTAATAAGTAACTAGAATAAAAGGAGATTGGATGAATAGGTGCTCAAAGTGGGAGCATGAGGAGGTGATGATGATGTGAAGGTATAAACAACTATGAACAAAGAAGAGGAGGAGGTGCTTCCCCAATTGATGATGGCACAGGGAGGCTTCTGTTAGAGGAGGCTTGGAGATGCAGAGGATGCATTGGTGATGCTCCTGCTGCTAGTTGATCAGATGTGGAGTTGGAGAAGACGACATTGATGCGCTTGAGGCAGCTGTCTGGCAGGGCTTCACCTTGAAACGCCTCTCGCAACTCACTAAACTCGAAGTACTTCCCCTCAAGACGTTGGCCCATGGGTTATATTTATAGGAGGGAGGCTCAAAATCCGAGGTGGACAATAATTGTAAATTATGACGAACACAGTGGTCACACTTAAAGTTGAAACGCGACTACTTAGGTGGACGTGTTTAAGGAATTTCAATTAAAATCAGATTTTGACCCTTAATCATGACAGACATGATCAACACGTTTATGAATTTATGAGTTTTGTTTATGGAAACTTTCCAAAAGTTAAATATGGAAATTTGAATTGCGATAGGTGTACCTGACGCGTTTCAGAATAAGGCAACAAGTATTTCAAAAAATGAAATAAGGAAATTGTTGAGAAATATAGAAGTTCAAAATTACGACGTCTATATCCGATGCGTTTAAGGTAATTGATGCAGAACAATCGATTGTTGGTCAATAATCAATCTAAATCATGACGGCTTGGTCCGATGAGTTTAAGATCAATTGATATAGAATTGCGACGACCAGACCCAATGCATTTAAGATCAATCGATAGAGACCAATTGATTTATGCTGAATATCGACGGCTTGACCCGATGCATTTAAGATCAATCGATAGATACTGAATTGCGACAACTGAACCCAACGTATTTAAGATTAATCGATTATTCTACATCAGTCGATGTAAAAATTGATAGTTTGACCCGACGCGATTTGATTGTTCTACACCAGTCGAAGTTAAACGCGACCACTATACAAGTCGTGATTTACAATTATTGTCCAAACCTTCATCAAGCTGGGAAATATGAGGGGTAGCACCTAGAAATCGAGGGAGAGATGGGAGAGACCCTAAATAATGGAGAAAATACTCTCACAAGGCAAAAAGAGAGCCATTTGTGGCATTATGGCGTAATTCAAAATTTGCTCGCGATGGTGTCAAATTTAGAGTGTCTACAGCTGCCACGCCTTGGTGTCTGCTTTTCAGGGGATAGAAGCAGAGAGACACGAAGTGGAGTGAAATGGAGTGTAATGAAATGAAAAGAAATGAAGCGTAGTGTAGTGGAGCGAAGCAGAGAGGACTGATAAGTAGATGTCAAGTTGAAAAATAGACACGCGTTCAACTTGTGGTGACACCACCTGATGAGAGTCTTTTACCAACTACCAGTGAAAACACCTTCGGAGGAGAAGACAAAGAAAACATGGTGTTTGGATGGAGGAAAAGGGTGTGCACGAGGGCATGAAGGGAGATGTGTACACGGTACACGAAGGGAAGGTGTCATGTGGGGCACGAAGGAGAGATTAACTTCCAGCGTAGGGGAAGTACTTAAGGACACAATCCATTAGGTTGAACCATTGGGGGGCGTTTACTAACTTGTAGAGGTGCCGCTGCTAAGGTGGATCTATAGAAGATAAAGATGAATGGAGAGGGATGAATCCAAACAAGGGAGTTGAAGGAAATCAGCCCGGAGGCGACAACAAAGGGAGTTGAATACTTAACTCGGAATGGAATATTTCAAATTTACTTGGAGTTGAAGTGAAAATGGCTCTCAAGTTGCATTGGGAGAGTAGTTCTCCACTGTGATTTCAACATATGCATGTATGCTAGGCTAAAGGGAAAAAATAAGGATAAAAGATAGAAAATAATCAAGGATAATATTGTTACGAATGCTGAGTTGAGTCAGGACTCCAGGTTTTCTAGGTGTGGGTCCGTCGTCCTCATGTGCAAAGCGTAACGGCCTGTCCGTGTGGCTAAGGATCTTCTGGGATAATCATTATTTTTTTGAAGGGGAACTTAAATCCCAGATTCCTCAGAGCCACAAGGTCCTTGATATGCTCTAAGGGTAATCACATATAGTAAATGCAGATAAGTGATGGTAAGGGAGTAAATTGCAGCTTGATTACTTGTGGTAGCACTAGATGAGGTAACTCGAACCTGCACTCAAAACTTCATTAGCCAAGAGATAACAGATATCATGGAATAACATCATTCAAAGCAAGGAGCATGGATAAAGAATTCAATAGTAGACATAAGCTCACTCAATTGTTTGTTTAAACCATGAGTATAAGTGGACTTGGACAAATGAGAAGATTGAAGTTCAATGGTAGGAGGGACCAACTGATTGGAAGTATTGGAAGTGATCTGACATGATGAAGAGGATTAGGTGCAATGTGCTTGCCCTGTGAAATACCATCAAGATTTTTTATTTATTCAGAAGATATTCAAATTCGTATGGAGATTTTGAAAATATTGATTTTTATGGAGATTTTAAAAATATTTGAATTTTTATGGAGTTTTTGAAAATATTCATATGTTCTTGCGGGTTTGAAGATATTCATCTTTTTTGTTGGTTTTTTTAGAAACATGCCATGCCATGGCAGCACTAAGGTCATGACAACTGACTTGCTAAGGATCCTCGTTACCCCCCCTTTCATTAAAGAGTGACCAGAGTAAGGCGTGCATTTAAAGTGGTGCCCAAGGGCTGACTACTGTTGGTAAATTGTATCACTACCAAAGCCGTACCTGAAAAGGCGACTAGGTCTGTATGGAGAAGGGAAGAATGTAAGGCCCTCGAATTTTCTGGATTATTGCATGTAAATAATTCGTGTTGTATATGTACGTATGTATGTATCTACGTATGTATTAATTAGTGTACTTATGTGTGTGTATATATAAATAATGTATGTATTGCTATGGTAATGTGTACCAAAACTATATAGGTATTACATGTATATATGCATGATGTACATGGGTTCTGCATGTTTTAGACTTCTGGCCGAAGGCCAGATGCGTCAATCAATAGCCGTTTATGTTGTGTCAGCGTCAACCCATGGACGCCAACACTAATCCCAGCGTCCAACGATATGGACGGCAACTTCTCTGACCTGCATGCGTTGCAGAGCCAGAAATCCGGAACAAGGCAACTCACCCATTGGGGAGCTGTCTCCCAACGGTCTGAGAGCCATCCTATCACCCCCCGTGCGTGGGAGAGAGCCTCTCCCATATATCTAAACCCGATTTGTTCCCCAACCCTTCTCTTTACCCTTTTGCAAGAGAGGAGAAGAAACCCTACTTTCTGAACTGAGGAAAACCCCCACTTTGGAACCCAAAATCCGAACTTCTGGAGCTTGATCCGGCCACCTGCTGCTTCAAGGAGTTGCTGGATCGACGAAGGAGGCCTCCCCGACCTCAGCTTGCTGTGGATACTGCTCAGGAACCCAGAGTAAAGTGTTTCTAAGAGCTTCTTGGGACTGCCCAAGGAGAGCTTCTCCGACCCATTTAGATCCCTTGGAGTTTTTCTAGAGGCAAGTACCCCATTCATAACGTCCCTGTATGTGTCTAGGAAGGTTTTACAATTTTTATGAATTTTCCCTCGTGTCCTAGACCCCCACATTCACCCCATCTTTGGTGCTCGGGTCTGTGTTCTGCACAGACCCGACATTAACGGCAATGTCCCTTGACGCTGAGATCATGCTTGGCGTCCATCGACTATGCCGTTGACACTGAACTAGCGGCCAGAGACCGCCGCCAAGTTCATCTGAGCAGAACACAAGCTGTTCTGCCCTTTTATGTGGATATTAGATATGTTTCACAATGAGGATATAGGTAATCTTTTATGTACTATGTATACTAGTAATGTGGTGTGTGGAGGATGTGTGCAAGATGGTAATGATAGAGTTATTTATTTTTATGGAAATACTTGTATGATTGGTTATCAACCTTGTCAATCCTTGTTGTATGATTTAGGACGAATCTGAATGTACTACTTTATGGTCATGCATGTATTGGTCAGGCTCTGTTCCGAAATTTGAGATTTTTCCCATGCTTGTGTGAATTAGTGGAAATATTGCTTGGGAAATAGAAATCATGGCGTAGGTCATGATAATCTTCCATAAATTAATGGATTGTCCAATAATTCGGGAATGAATTATGTAGTTCCATGCCTGTTAGGGTTCAGACAGTGAGTGGTTAAAACTGTGCTTGTGTGTAACTCCATGTTAAATCAAATTGCGATAGCATGTGAAGAAGTTTGATTTTCTGTAATTTTGTTTTAGCTCAGAAAAATCTGAAATTTTACATGTGGGATTTTAAAACTGAAAATTCTTGTGGTTAAAATTTCAGGTCATTTGGACCAGTAGATGATACAATATGAATTTTTTTCCATGTAAATTGTGAATTATGCATGCCAATGTGAAACAATTCGATTTAAGTGTAATCCGACCTGATCAGTGATATTTACCTGAATGTAAATTTTGAAATCTGTAGTGTCATGCTAGGAAAACAGAGAAATGTGAATGTGAGTGAGAAAGTGAATGAAATGAAAGGATATGTGTGAAACCTATGTGTTAAAATCGGTAAAATGTGTAATGTGTAAATTGTGCCAAGTGTGACATTGCTTCCACAGAGGGCAGTGGAACCGTATCAGGGAAAAGTCCCCCTGAGAAGGTCAATGTGTAAGTGACCCTAAGGGCATTAGGGGGAAATCCTGGAGGGGACAAGTACCACTGGTTAGGGTGGAGACTTGTTCTCCCGGTCTGCGCAGTCCAAGAGTCGCCATTGTATTGCCTAGATGGCGTCTATGTGATGTGATGTGTTGTGTCCTTCTTTGGTGGTTTGGACTATGTGTCACGGCACTAAATGTGAAAGTGTAAATGTGTAATGTGCATGTGTTCATGTGTTAATGTGAAAGTGAACAATGTGTAATGTGTATGTGTAAAGTGCAAGTTATGTGAATTGGAAAATTGTGTAAAGAAAATGTGAGACCAAAATGTGAGGATATGATATTGTAATCCATGTTGTGACAAATCTGAAACCATGTTAAATCAGTAGCTTCATTATGTTAGGATCATGTTTATATGTGTAAAATGACTAGAATCCATGCTAGGGACAATTAACAAGTATGTGCACAAAATTCCATGTTTGGTTGTTCACATGTTGTATTTTAAATAACATTGTAGCTCTCATGTGTAGGGTTATGGTTGCTAAATCATGTGAAAACCAGCAAGTTAAAGTATGTAAAATGTTTGTGTACATGCACAAGAATGTGTAGATTCCATGCTAGGTGTGTTTTGTTTCATGTACGTAGGATAATCATGCCAAGTGCTTTCATGTTTTAGTTAAAATGCAAAGTAGAATTTCATGAGTAGGAATGATTAGAGAACATGTGTAGGAATTTATCTTGATAAGGAATCTGAAGCATGCATCATGTGTTTACTTATAGAATTATCATGGTTGGTTATTCATTCAACGTTAAGCATGATACATGTTGAGTTTTTGCAATGGTGTGTGTAGAGCCTACTATGACATGTACGTGTATGGTATGAGTGGTGTTACTTGCTGAGTCTTTAGACTCACTACTTGCTTCGGCGTACAGGTGTAGTTGGTGACGTGGCACCGTTGGAGGAGACGGTGGAGACGGACTCCGAGCGCGGAGATTAGTCTTTGGAGTACTTTGTGACTTTTGCATTTCATAGTATGTAAATTGAACGTTGTATTAGTGTTATCATGGAAAGAATGTATAATGTGGACATTTATGTATTAAATTTTCAGCAATTTAAATTATGTGAACTTTTAAGTTCTTTAATGTTATTGCAATTCATGTATGTTAAATGTGGATGATGAATGAATGAAGACAGTAGTTCTTTTACTTCCGCTACTCTGTTCTTATATTCACGTGTATCTCAGCTGAATGTATCGTTGGGTAAATGTCCCACTGTGATGACGCTTGCTATACCGACGTGGGTTGGTATAACCGTACCGGTATAATGAGGCCGTCACAGAGATTGGTATCAGAGAACCCGTTGAGATTGCACATGAATATACATAAGTCATCATCTCATTGCATGCTAAGTATGTCCACATGTGTAGAAACACTAATAGGAATGAAAGATAGATAAGAAATGGTTAGAAACTTAGTAACCTAGCTCTAATGGTGGCTGAAATTTTATTACAGCCATGGCTTCGAGAGGTAGGCGTGGTGGAGCGCCGGCCCGTGAGGACGAGCCGCGACGTGACGAGCGGGCGGAGCAGCAGGCCCCGGCACCGCCAGGTCCTGTACTTCCCCCACCGCCACCTGTGGACTATGGAGTATTCATGCAAGGTCTGGTGCAAGCCATGCAGACGCAGGCTCATACCCAGGCAGCACTCCAGGCCAGTTGGAGGCTCAGGTTAGACTAATGAAATGATTAATAGTCTGTTTTAATTGCTTATGTGATATTGTTTGATTGTATATTGCTTGTGTGATGTAGCAGGCTCAAGGACCAGCTCAGGACCATGGTGGACCTTCTACCATGGAGAGATTCAAGAGGATGCTGCCACCCTCTTTTAAGGGGAGAGTGATCCGTTGATGGCAGAAAGCTGGATGAGGGAGATAGAGAAGATCTTCCGAGCCATCAGGTGTGCAGATGAGGATAAGGTTACTTGGCCACCTACATGCTACAGGTATGTGTTGATTTTTGTATGATTGTATGTTTTGTTTAGTTAGAATTGTTAGTTGGAGCTTATGAAGGTGTATTGCAGGAAAGAGCTGATGTATGGTGGGCCTCATTGCTGCGTACCCGATTTGAGGACGGAGCTATCGACGTTGCTTGGGACGAGTTCGTGAGGCTCTTTCGGGCCAAGTTCGTCCCCGAGCATGTGCAAGATCGATGGAGCAAGAATTTCTATCTTTGGCTCAAGGCTCCATGACCGTGCTGGAATATGAGGCAAGATTTTCTGAACTTTCTAAATATGCACCTCATATCGTGGCAGACGAGCGGAGGAAGACAAGAAGTTCGTGATGGGACTCAAGCCATCACTGCGGACGAGACTCGTGGCGTTTGACCACCGCACGTTGGACGAGGCCCTCAGTGCTGCTTGTAGGCAGGAGGGAGAGATGGAGCAATATCTGGAGGAAAGAAGGCTTCGCAAAGAGCCAGCAGCGACATTCCAACGGCAAGACAAGAAGAAAATGGTGTACCAGACACCGCAGCGAACCGTGGCAGTCGGCAGTTCACAGGTACCTTCTGTACGTTCCCCTGGTGTGAAGAAAGAGTG
>JACBKR010002643.1:0-33836 GCA_014218235.1 Colocasia esculenta | reverse complement strand
AGGAATCCTACATGATCTTGGAGCTTGGAGATCACACTTTCTCCTTGATGGTCCACAACAGCTGGAAGAGAGATGAAACCAAGGTGCAACGTTGTTGCCTCCAACAACTACAGCTCTCACACACTCCGGTCAAGCAATGGAAGCAGCAGCAACTCCAGTAGCCCGCCCCACGCAAGGGTGCAAGACAATAACTTCAGCCAGTGGCGGATCCAAAAAAAAATTTTCAGTGGGGTCTAATGGTGCACCCACATAAATTCAGTGGGGTCACCCATGGTAAAATTTTGTACCCTCAATAGTAATTGTTTTATCCAGTGGGGTCACAGGACCCCACTGGCTATATGCTGGATCCGCCTCTGCTTCAGCAAGAGTACTCCAGCAGCAGCAACTCCCAACGTAGGGAGACTTGCAAGCACAACAGTAGGATAGTAGCAAGGAACGGGAGGAGACAGGAAGAAGAAGTGGAAAGTTCCCACGATGGGGTGAAGGGGCTTTTATAACTTAGCAAGCTTCCATGCAGATGGCACGGTGGCCATCAAGGTGTCATGGTCAACACGTAGCTCATGCAAGCTTTTCCATGTTTACACGTAGGTAGCAAACGTGTTACCTTCACCCTTAAGTGTGCTGGCCTCCCCAATGCCTCACACGTAGGCATAACAGAAGAACCCACAAAAATCCTTACCGTAATTGTCCCTTAAATCAGCTGACCATTTGATCCTTATGTAAACATATCCAAATGGTGTCCATTTTTATTAAAATTTCACCCATAAGCTAATGTAATGGTTTTACAAATTATGGTGATTTTATTTAATTTTTAGATTTTATTCTACACTGGGTGATAAATCGCCCGGAAAATAGTTGTCGGCTTAATCTTGAATCCGTACGCCAACAATTCCGGATATTTATATTTCTGATATCACCACATTTTTCTAAGAATTATGGTATTATCGGATTTCATTTTCGTTATAATTTTTCGATGTCGCTCTGTCAGAGCGCGCACCTCTGTGTACGACACTGAGATAACATTTATTAATACTAATTAATCCCAGATATTAATTATTTCAATCTCATAATAATAATCAAGTCTACTCATCATGTTATTCATATTTTTTAACAAATAAAATTTTTCGGGGTGTTACACTTTCTGCTTTTGCACTTGCTCTATTAGTAGAATAGATTTACTTGCTTAATTTCAGTTAAACATATATCTATTTTGTTGTTAGAACAAGTGAGAGATTGGTAGTCCCTACTGGGCTTCTTCGTAAAGCTCATGTACTTCGTTACTGGTTAGACTTCATAGCAATACCCTCCGCGGCGGGCTTAGGAGACGAGCCGTATTGACGCGTCGAGCATCTTATATTTTGCATGGGGGTGACAATTTTATGTATTCTTATTTTTTATTTAGAAATATTTTTACATTATGAACATAACTTTAGTACTATTTTTAGATGTGCGTATTTCAACGGGACACCACCATAATAGAATTGAATTTAAAAATATTATAATTATCAAAAAAATATGTTGATTTTAAATATATAAATATTGAGAATTATTGGTGTATGATATCGAGATTAAGTCGATTTATTAATTTTTAGAATAATTTTCACTCCACTAAAATTTATTTTGAGAAATTAAATTAAAACACCATAAAATACATCACCTTCCAATTAACTTGGTTTAAATTTCATCTTAATAATATCTTTTAAATATAAAATTAAAATTCAAAAATAATAAATATTATTTATTTTTCTAAACAATTACAGGAAGGAGATTACGGAAAGGGGAGAGCCAGTAAAGAAATCGGTCATTAGTGACCAATTTTTTTATTTAACATATTTGCAATGTTTGTTGGTGTGGTGACTGTTTATAGTATTATTTTTAAAGAAAATCTCTCTTTAATGCAATGCTCTAATTCGAGTCTAATTTATCAAGTGATAGATTGGATAAATAAATTTTTTTAAAAAATCATAAATTATCATATATATTTTAACCTAAATAAATCTGAAATGAACTGCCTATTAAACTTCAAATTATCTCAGCCGATTGACACCCTACATAGAAGCAAGTCCTCTCAACCACAGCCAGTGATCACATAGTGTAACTGGCGGCAACTAAGGCCACCACTTGGGGCACGCATCGGAGGTGGTGGGGTTATACAGGAGGAACCCGACGGTGAAGAGGGCGAACTCGTCTGTCCCCTGGGAGAGGACCCTCTCGAACTTGAGCTTGGCGCCGGACACGCCGCCGTTGAAGTCGCTGGGCCTCCTGCAGTAGGACAGCGGCGAATGCGACAGGAAGACTCTGCACGTGTGTGCGGCGAAGGAGCTCACGTTATTCGTGTGGATGAGGAAGTAGCCATTGAGGTCCGTCGTCGCCTCCAGCGTCAGCGCTTGCTGGGTGTTGTTGCACTGCAACTTCGCCGTGGCGCCTGCATGCATGCATCGACGAAGAAGGAAGAGGTGGGATGGGGCGCCAGTGGCCGGCAAAACCAGATCAGAGAAGGCTTACGACTGCGAGGTACTAAGCTGCAGCTCGCTACGTAAAGGTTGGTGGACGATGGGAGTAAAAAGACTGAACTCAGCTATGGATGTTTTTCCAGAAGAGGAAGTCTTGACACGCATATCAAACTGTGATTGGGTGCTCAATAGGTCTTGGTGTGCATCAAGACTTTCTATTTTCAGAAAAAAAAAAACTATATCTAATTGATGATATCGGATAGCCTGTTTCGTATATTAAATTTAAAAAAAGTAATATCGTCACATTCTCATATGTTGATGGATTCAGATAATTTGAAGAGTTAATTTGATCCATATATATATATATATATATATATATGGATGTTTCGACAAGGGGTTTTTTGTTTCGACGTGACATGCAGTAAAACCAGCAGTAATTATTAGAAAACCATATTTGTACGGAATTGGGATCCTCAATAATACAGTGACGGAGGAAACTCCATCGGTACTAAGAGAGGTGTTGACGTTTTGTAAGAAAATTCAATCTAAAATTAGAAAAGTTTTGGCATTTTTTTTTGCAAATATCTTGAGAAATGCTACGTTTCCGGCTAGTCGGGAGCACAGCATGCGCTAGAGGGGCGCGCCCCTCCACGCACGAGCCACGTGGAGGGGGGCGGGCCCCCCAGCATGATGTGGCATTTTTTTTTTACAATATGTGCACACAAACAGGGACGGATGCAGAGAAGAGCAGTGGGGTCACGTGACCCCACTGGAATTTTTTTTGTTGCCAAATGTCCATGTATGTTGTATTTTTTTTAGAGTTTTTTATATGGGGTGACCCCACTGAAATCTCACCCGAGGGTGACCCGATCCAAGACCTAAAACCAAAATTTCCCTTTACACGTCTCATTGTTATTGAAATATTTTTAAATATTTATTTATATTATTTATAATATAATATATATTATATAATATATTAAAATATAATTTAAGTGACCCCACTGGATAAAATTCTGCGTCCGTCCCTGCACACAAATGATGTATTTGTGCACACAAATACATCATTTTGTGCACAAATACATCATTTATGTGAAAAAAAACACATTTAATGCGCTGGGGTCCACCCCCTCCACGCGGCGGCCGCGCGGAGGGGCGCGGAGCCCAGCTCAGCTTTGCTCCCGGCTACCCGGGAGCAAAGCATTCTCAAAGAGAAATGCTATGCTCCCGGCTGTGCCGGAGCATAGCCGCGCTGGAGGGGCCGCGCGCGCGCGCGTGGAGGACGCGGCCCCCCAGCATTAAATGCCGTTTTTTTTGTGTGCATTATTTGTGTGCACAAATGATGTATTTGTGTGCACAATGATGTATTTGTGTGCACAAATACATCATTTGTGTGCACAAATTGTAAAAAAAAAAAACAGCATTAATGCTGGAGGGGACCGCGCCCTCGACGCGGCGGGTGCGGGAGGGCGCGCGGCCCCTCCAGCGCGGCTGGGCTCCCGGCAGTGCCGGGAGCCTAGCATTACTCTTCTCAAATATCTTTTTCGGCTGATAGAGTTCCATCCAGTGTACACTGAGAAGTGTACTCTAATCATTTGTATGACGCGTGACGTGTGATACTTTTGTATAGGACAAATTTATCATGTTTAAGAATAGAGTCCTGGTTCCTCTCAGTACATGGGAGGACCGGACTCCAGCAGTCACCAATGGAAGAGAGGGATTTGAGGGAATTTTACAAAAAAACTTAAAATCGGAAACTTTTTCACATTTCTGTTGGGTTTTTCGTAAAATACAAGCAAGGGCACCAAACCCCCTCTTCCCATTGGTGACTGCTGGAGTCCCGGTCCTCCCATGTACTGAGAGGATCCGGACTCTTAGAATAGCTTACGAATTCTTGGATCTAATGAGTGTGGAGAAAGTTCTCTCTTTCGCAAATTGGCCGCTAGTATTTGCGTAAGCCAAGTCGTATGAAGCAAAGGGATAGAGAGAAGAGTAATGCTATGCTCCCGGCAGTGCCGGGAGCATAGCCCCGCTGGAGGGGCCGCGCGCCCTCCTGCGCGCGCCGCGTGGAGGGCGCGGCCCCCCCCAGCATTTAATGCTTGTTTTTTTTTTTTTTACATTTGTGCACACAATGATGTATTTGTGCACACAATACATCATTTTGTACACACCAAATAGTACACAAAACTTAAAAAAAATTACATTAAATGCTGGGGGGCCCGCGCCCTCCACGCGGCGCGCGCAGGAGGGCGCGCGGCCCCTCCAGCGGGGCTATGCTCCGGCACAGCCGGGAGCATAGCATTACTCTAGAGATAAAGAAGAGAGAGGGTAACGGACCCGGAAGGGGCGATGCGCCGGCACCGTCGTTGTAGCCCTGGAGCTTGCAGGTTTTGCAGTAGATGACGCCCTCAACGGCAATGTGGTACCTTTGAGGCGCGGGCGCTGGAGCTAGCGAGGGAGTGGAAACGGGTGGCGGCACAGGCTCTGGGCTCTCGGCAGCTGGCGTGGGGGCTGGCGGGGAAGTGGCAGCAGGCGGTGGCACAGGCTCTGGACTGTCGGCTGCTGGCGCGGGGGCTGGAGGGGACGTGACAGCGGGAGGTGGCACAGGCTCTGGGCTCTCGGCCTCTGGGGTGGGAGCTGGCGGGGAAGTGGCAGAGCCAGAGGGCGGTGGCACAGGCTCTGGGCTCTCGGCCTCTGGCGTGGGAGCTGGAGAGGAAGTGGCAGCGGGAGGTGGTACAGGCTCTGGACTCTCGGCCTCTGACGTGGGAGCTGGAGGGGAAGTGGCAATGGGGCGGCGGCACAGGCTCTGGGCTCTCGGCCTCTGGCGTGGGAGCTGGCGGGGAAGTGGCAACGGGAGGCGGCACAGGCTCTGGGCTCTCGACCTCTGGCGTGGGAGCCGGCGGGGAAGTGGCAGAGGGCGGTGGCACAGGCTCTGGGCTCTCTGCTTCTGGCGTAGGAGCTAGCGGGGAAGTGGCAGCGGGAGGCGGCACAGGCTCTGGGCTCTCGGCCTCTGGCGTGGGAGTTGGCGGGGAAGTGGCAGAGGGCGGTGACACAGGCTCTGGGCTCTCTGCTGCTGGCGCGGGAGCTGGCGGGGAAGTGGCAGCGGGAGGCGGCATAGGCTCTGGGCTCTCGGCCTCTGGCGTGGGAGCTAGCGGGGGACTGGCAGTAGGCGGCAGCACTGGGCTCTCGGCTTCTGGTGAGGGAGCTGGCGGGGAAGTGGCAGCGGGAGGCGGCACAAGGCCTGGGCTTTCGGCCTCTGGTGCGGGAACTGGCGGGGAAGTGGCAACTGACGGAGGAACAGTCCCTGGGCTCTCGGCTGCTGGCGTGGGACCTGGCGGGCAACGCTCTGGGTGGTGCCCCACCGAGGCATCCACTGCAGAGAGGGCCGTCGATTGGGAGGAGAGGGATGCCGCCAGGAGAATCACCAGGTGCAGAGCCACCAAACACTTCACCAAACTCATCGCGGCCATTGCTTAATCTCTCTCTGTTTACTCCTCAAACAGCAGCTAACCATGGATTTATAGCGGGGGAAGCTCCCGCTGGAATGTTCTCGCGGACGGCTAGGAGCGGCGCGGGGGTTCTACGGAGGGAGAGGAAATTAAGCACACCCACTTTGCCTTCCATTCATGTTCAGGTTTACCTCCTTTTTCCTCTCCCATATCCCCAAGGGCTACTACTTGTTTCGTCATCGGAGAGGGTACTCGATACCTGCGGTAGGATGGCCATCCACGGGGATCCCAAACGAAGTCCAGAATATATCGCGGCGCGTTGCCGCCACTGCCAAGTTGGAGAGCTCGGGACACCATATGCATGCAAGCGGTACTGTTCTCTTCGGGCCAACAGCAAGGCAGATTCTTTCGAGGATAGACGAGGTGCCAGCTTGTGGGTTCCCCTCTTTGCTTGGCATCTCCATCATCTTTCAAGATCTAAAATGGCTCCTCCTTATCTTCAAGGATCTTGCACTGTATCTTTTGGGATCTATATATGAATGTTCTGGAACTCTCTTTCTATATGTATTATTAATCCCTCATATATATATATATATATATATATATATACTAGTTCTATGCACGTGTATCCAGAAATCGTTAGATTTGAATTAATAAATTTTATAAGTAATATATATTAAGATAATATTTTTTTATTATTTATAAAAATAGATTTTGAATAAAAACATGAGTTTTTAAGAATGTAAAGATGTTTAATGAGAAAGAAAGAGAGAAAATTATTTTAGCAAGTTTTTATTAGTTTAAGATGGGTGAAAGTGAGGTTGAGAGTTTTTGAACGTTTAGATATATTTTGAGAAATTTTAATATGAGAGAAAGTTAGAGAGAGAGAGTAGGAAGATAATTTTTTGGCAAAAAAAATCATCATGGTGCTGTCAACGTGGTAATATTTATAATTACGTTTTTTATAATAATAATATAGATTATATGTCCACAAATATGTGAAACCATAAAATGATTTGCTTCCAATGTGCTCATTTTGCAATATACATGTTCTTGTACTATAATAAGATTAGTGGTTAGGCTAATTAAGCATACTAGTTCTATGCCCGTGCCATGCACGGTTTTTGTTAAATATAAATATTATATATAATTATATATGTTAAAAATATATTAAAATATTTTAACAATATTTTTTACATAATTTATTTAGAAATAATATAAATAATTAAAATAGAACAACTTATCTAAAAACGTCATAAGATACATAAAGAACATATATAATGTTAAACAGAGAGAGAGAGAGATCGAGCTGACAGTCTCTACTTATATACATGGTGTGAATATGATAGTGAATATAAGTATACAGACTTGAGGTAACACATACTTACCTCCTCTCTCGCTTTGCAACCCGCGCTAGATGAACTGTTGACAGTTTATATGTCTGTGACGCTACAATGAGCGAGAAGATGCTGAATTAAAAGAATAGTCTTATTAAAAATAAGGTATGCATGCTGTGAATATGATAAATGTAGGTATATATGCAAACATATTAAAAATCTTAGCTTACCTGTTACTTTGCTACGTTGCCTACGATGCAATCTCGAAAAGTAGTTGTCTCAATATGAGATTGCAAGTCGAAAAAGATGAATGGTGAATGAGGTTTAAAAATGAGATATTGTTATGCATAAATACATACAAAAAAACACTCATATATGTAATTTAGTAGCGCTAAAGTGAGTAGCGTTTTTTTATATTTTAAGGACTTTTAAATTTGAGGTGTAAGATTCAAATTTTTGTTAGTATTACATGTGAAATATCAAACCGTGTTAGATATGTAAAATATCATAACCAAAAGAAGTGATTTGTATTTTTTTATTTCTACTGTATTATCTTTTCCATGGTTTGAGCAGGAGGTGACAGAGGATATTCTTGGTGGCAAACAGTTAGAGCTACGGGAAGAGATCTTCTAGTTGAATGGTGAGGATCTGGAATGGGAGGAATTGTTTGGAAACCAAAGACACCTTATGGTTGGATGTGTGGGCATCCTGCTGCAAGTTGTGAGATATGGCATGTGGCAGTGGAGAGGTAATCAGTTTTCAGGTTGAGGTGGGTGCAGAGGAAACTGGAGAGAGGAAACTGGAAATTCCATACATGCATGGAGGGGTATACACTTGGAAAGTTGCCGCCATGGTTCCTTAGGATGACTGAGTTTTTTTATTTATTAAAAACAAAAAATGTGAGTAGCACTACAGTAAATTTGTTACTGCTACAGTAACATGCAAAAATAACAATTTTTTGTTATTTTTTATATTAAAAAACTATAAAATAAAAAATCTAATATTATCCAATCAATTTTTAAAACAAATTTAAATAAAAACATAAAAAAGAAAAAGTCTGAATCCACTATTACTCACTGTAGCACGCTACAGTGAACAGTGTTTTTTCACACTGAACAAAAAATGGGAGTAGCGCTACAGTAATGTTGCTACAGTATGTGTGTATAAAATAAATTTTTATGTTATCTTTTTTATATTAAAAACTATAAAATAAAAAATCTAATGTTATCCAATCAAATCTTAAAAACAAATTTATTTAAAAACATAAAAAACAAAAAACATTTGAATGTACTGTTACTCACTGTAGCACGCTAGTATGCATGGCGGGGCGGAGGGAAGAAGAGGACGGGGGAGGAGGGGGAGTGCATGGGGGGGCGGAGGGAGGCGGCGAGGTCGGCCATGAGTATGTGGAGGCGGGCGGGGGAGCAGTCGGGTGGAAGCGAGGGCGGACGCGGTGGCACCGCCAGCTACCTGATTCTGGGGTAACAGACGTCGTCGGAGGAAGAGGAGGAGGAGGAGGAGGAGAGTGCATGGCGGGGAGTGCATGGCGGGGCGGAGGGAGGCGTCTGCCATTCGGACGTCGGGCGGGGGAGCAGTCTGGTGGAAGCGACGGCGGGGGCGGTGGCGCCTCCGGCTAGCTGCTTCTGAGGTAGAGGACGTCGGAGGAGGAAGAGAAGAAGAGGAGGAGGATAGAGGAGGGGAAGAGGAAGGGAAGTGAGCAGAGGTAGCTGGATTTGAGACGTGGGCGAAGCAGTTGGGACGGAGGTATCTGGCGAGAGAGGAGGGAAGCAGAGGACGGGAAAGGAGAGAGTGCATGGCGGGGAGTGCATGGCGGGGCGGAGGGAGGCGGGGAGCAGTCGGGTGAAGCGACGGCGGACGGTGGCGCCGCCTCCCATGTTAGTTTAATCCTGTATATTCCATCCGTTTTTTCCTTGATTGCTTCCGGTTTTTGAGCGGCTCACGTCATGAAGGAGAACGTGGGAGGGGGAGCCGTTTAATGTGTTTAATGCTTCCGTTGCGGAAGGCTAGGCGTGTGTGTTATGGCCAGTTAAGGCCATGACCGTTGCGGAAGGCTGTGTGTTATGGCCAGTTAAGGCCATGTGCTACGTTTTGTTTTATTTCAGTTAAATAGGAGAACCAGATATCAGAAAACGCTGCACGGTTTTGCAGCACCATCCCCTGTGTTCGTGTGTGTGGTTCTCGTGTGTGGTGTGGGGTTTTTTTTTTAATATTTGATATCAGACCACAGTGATCTGAGGTGAGATGTCAGCCCCACACGGCGGTCACTCTCTGACGCCGACAAGGGAAGACCGACGTGGATCTCCGTCTCCTCCTCCGCGCCGACAGCGGCACCAGATACTGGTGGCCGCGAGATCGTCGTTCAGCGCGTCGTGAAGGAAGTCGGGGGATCAGCGGTCTACCCAACGCTGACGCGGACCAACTACAGCGACTGGTCTCTTATGATGAAGGTGATGCTGCTTGCGCGCGGTCTCTGGGACGTCGTCGAGACTGGCGGCGCTGAGCTGCAGGAAGATAGGATGGCACTGGAGGCCATCCTACGCGCCGTGCCCCGGAGATGATCTCCACACTTGCTGTCAAGGAGAGCGCGAAGGAGGCATGGGACGCTGTGAAGACCATGCGCGTCGGCATCGATCGAGTGCGCAAGGCCAAGGCGCAGCAGCTCCGAAAGGAGTACGAAGCATCGGCTTCCGCGACGGAGAGACAGTGGACGACTTCGCGATGCGGCTCACTGGGATCGTCAACCAACTGAGCATCCTCGGCGACCCGGAGCCGTCTCAAAAAGTGGTCGAAAAATCCATACGTGTGGTACCATCCATGTACTCCCAAATCGCCCTCTCCATTGAGACCCTGCTCGACCTCTCAACACTCTCGATTGAGGAGGTGACCGGGACTCAAGGCGGTTGAAGATCGCTTCCCCGCATCGACTACCAGGGAGCTGACGGGAAGCTCTTGCTCACGAAGGAGGAGTGGATCAAGCGCATGAAGGAGAAGAAGCAGGGGGAGGGACCCTCTGGCGGTTCCAAGTATGGGAACCGACGCCGAAACAACCCGGAGGAAGCCTGATGCCGATGGCACGGCGATGGCAAGCCTGGCGCGGGTCGTGATGTCTCAAAGGACAAGTGTCACAACTAAGGCAAGATTGGCCATTGGGCCAGAGAGTGCCACAGCAAGCCGAAGCGGGCGGAACAAGCTCACCTCACGAAAGGTGAGGATGACGAGCCCACACTCTTGATGGCAAGCGTCCACGTCAACTCCGACTCTCCACCGTCGCTGAAGACATATCCACTACAGCTTGTAGAGGAAAAGGTCTTCGCTCAGCTGGACCGGGTGGAGGAGTGCGTCACCGACATGTGGTACCTCGACACCGGTGCAACAAACCACATGATCGGGTCCCGTGCTGCCTTCTCCGAGCTCGACTCCAACATCCACAGCACTGTCAAGTTCGGGGATGGATCCGTCGTCGACATAAAGGGACGCGGAACGGTACTGTTCGCGTGCAAGACTGGCGAACACCGCGCTCTCACGGAGGTGTACTACATCCCGCGGCTCACCTCCAACATCATTAGCATTGGGCAGCTCGACGAGAACGGGTTGCCAGGTGCTAATCGACGGCGAAACCTTGAGGATCCGCGACCAAGAGAGGCGGCTGCTAGCTCGAGTCAAGCGCTCCCCAAACCGGCTGTACATGCTCAAGCTTGACATCACGCAACCGGTGTGTCTGTCGGCGAGAAGCTCCGAGGATGCATGGCGTTGGCACGCGAGGTACGGTCATCTGAATTTTCAGGCCCTGCGCAAGCTTGCTCAGCATGCCATGGTACGAGGGCTGCCACAGATCACTCAGGTGGAGCAGATCTGCGATAGCTGCCTCGCTGGGAAGCAAAGACGGGCATCCTTTCCGGTGCAAGGGAAGTATCGAGCTGAGCACGTCCTCGACCTCGTCCACGGTGACATTTGCGGGCCAATCTCGCCGACGACGCCGAGCGGCAACCGTTACTTCCTGCTCCTGGTAGATGACAAGAGCAGGTACATGTGGCTCACCCTCCTCACCAGCAAGGATCAAGCCCTGGCAGCGATCAAGCGCTTCCAAGCCTTAGCGGAGGTGGCAACGGGGCGCAAACTCAAGGTGCTCCGCACTGACCGCGGCGGCGAGTTCACCTCGGCAGAGTTTGCTGAGTACTGCGCCGAGCGCGGTGTGCAGCGGCAGCTCACGGCCCCCTACTCTCCACAACAGAACGGAGTCGTCGAGCACCGAAATCAGACCGTCGTCGCCATGGCTCGGAGCATGCTGAAAGCCAAGGGTCTACCTACGAACTTTTGGGGAGAAGCCGTCTCCACTGCTGTCTTCCTCCTCAACCGTGCGCCGACACAAAGCGTTGATGGGATGACGCCATATGAGGCCTGGTATGGCAAGCGACCAGCGGTGCACTTCCTCCGCACGTTCGGCTGCATCGCGCATGTCAAGAACGTGAAGCCGCACCTGAAGAAGCTGGACGATCGGAGCACGCCAATGATCTTCGTTGGTATGAGTCGGGATCCAAGGCATACCGTGTGTTCGACCCCACCGACGAACGTGTGTACGTGAAACATAGCGTTGTCTTCGACGAGTCAGCTAAATGGGACTGGGAGATCCATGGCGCGGAAGGTGCGTGATATTTAATGAACCATTCAATGTCGAGTACTCTACTGTGTCTGAACCAGGGAAAAGCCGAACACCGCCCCGTTCCAGCTCGCCCACAGTTGGATATTCGCCCGCAGTAGCGCCAGTCAACGCAGAGGAGCTGCAGTCGACTCCTGGCGACGCGGAATGGACCCCTGCTACAAGCACGCACGCGACCACGAGCGCATCGACGCCTGCTGCCGCAGGCGCGCACGCCAGGTCGCCCATGGCCACAGGCGAAGTTGAGTTCGCCTCACCACCGTCCGATGCGGCGGCGTCACTCGACGGGGAGCACGACGATGCCCCGCTGCGGTTCCGCACCATCACCAACATCATCGGGTCAGCTGCTGCTCTAGCTCCAGGCCATGCGTCACGTGAACTCGACGACGGTGACGAGCTACACTTCACCACGGCCGACGAGCCGACCTCTTCCGATGAGCCGACCTCTTTCGACGAGGCCGAGCAGCACCAAAGCTGGCGCAAGGCGATGCTTGAGGAGATGAAGTCCATTGAGGACAACGCCACCTGGGAGCTCGTCAACCTCCCCTCCGGGCACTGACCCATTGGGCTCAAGTGGGTCTTCAAGGTGAAGCGCGATGAACATGGTGCCGTCGTGAAGCACAAGGCGAGGCTCGTCGCGAAGGGCTATGTGCAACGTCCGGGATCGACTTCGAGGAAGTGTTTGCCCCCGTGGCACGCATGGAGTCCGTGCGGCTGCTGCTGGCTTTGGCAGCGCATGAAGGTTGGCAAGTCCATCACATGGACGTGAAGTCAGCGTTCCTCAACGACGACCTGACAGAAGAGGTCTACGTGGCCCACCCCCGGGCTTCATTTGTGAGGGACATGAGCACAAGTGCTCAAGTTGCGGAAGGCTCTGTATAGGTTGCGCCAAGCGCCGAGGGCGTGGAACTCCAAACTGGACAGCATCCTCGTCAAGCTCGGGTTCCTGCGAAGCACCACGGAGCATGCCGTGTACGGGCGCGGAGAAGGTGTCTCCCGGCTCCTTGTCGGCGTGTACGTGGACGATCTGGTCATCACCGGATCAAATGAGCATGAGATTTGCAGGTTCAAGGAAGAGATGCACAACATGTTCAAGATGAGCGATCTCGGACTCCTGAGTTACTACTTAGGAATTGAGGTCCATCAACGCGCGGACGGCATCACAATCAACCAAGCGGCATACGCGCGCAGATCTTGGAGAACAGCGGTATGGGCGACTGCAACCCTTGTCAAATGCCCATGGAGGCGCGCCTGAAGTTGAGCAAGCAAAGTGCAAGCCCGCTTGTGGACGCAACCAAATATCGGAGCATCGTTGGAAGCCTTCGATACTTGGTTAACACACGGCCCGACATTGCCTACGTCGTGGGATATGTGAGCCGGTTCATGGAGTCCCCCCGAGAAGACATCTCGTGGCGGTGAAGCACATCCTGCGCTACATAGCCGGCACTCTCCACAAAGGTTGTTTCTACGCCAGGAGGAAGAGGAGAAGATGCACCTGCCGGGTACAGCGACAGCGACATGGCTGGCGACGTCGACGATCGCAAGAGCACCACGGGAGTTCTCTTCTTCCTCGGACGAAGCCCGATCAGCTGGCAGTCCATGAAGCAAAAGGTGGTGGCTCTTTCTTCTTGTGAGGCCGAGTACATCGCCGTCTCCACCACGGCGTGCCAAGGTGTTTGGCTCACACGACTGCTAAGTGAGATCAGCGGTGGCAAGCCTAAAGCGGCTGTGCTCAAGGTGGACAACAAGTCAGCCATCTCTCTCTGCAAGAATCCCATGTTCCATGATCGGAGCAAGCACATTGATACTCGGTATCACCATATTCGAGAATGCATCGAGGGAGGCAAGATCAATGTTGAATATGTCAGCTCTGACGAGCAGTTGGCAGACATTCTCACGAAGCCACTTGGTCGCTCAAGTTCCAGGAGCTCCGTGCAAAGATTGGCGTCGTCGAGATCAAGTACATTCTCACGAAGCAGTTGGGACGGAGGCATCTGGCGAGAGAGGAGGGAAGCAGAGGACGGGAAAGGAGGGAGGGTGCATGGCGGGGCGGAGGGGGCGGGGAGCAGTCGGGGGAAGCGACGGCGGACGCGGTGGCGCCGCCTCCCATGTTAGTTTAATCCTGTATTTCCATCCGTTTTTTCCTTGATTGCTTCCGGTTTTTGAGCGGCTCACGTCATGAAGGAGAACGTGGGAGGGGGAGCCATTTAATGTGTTTAATGCTTCCGTTGCGGAAGGCTAGGCATGTGTGTTATGGCCAGTTAGGCCATGACCGTTGCGGAAGGCTGTGTGTTATGGCCAGTTAAGGCCATGTGCTACGTTTTGTTTTATTTCAGTTAAATAGGAGAACCAGATATCAGAAAACGCTGCACGGTTTTGCAGCACCATCCCCTGTGTTCGTGTGTGTGGTTCTCGTGTGTGTGGGGGGGGGGGGGGTTTAACATCCCAAACCCATGTAGAGCTGAGGTGTGTGCAGGGATGTTTGTACATAAAGTTATAGCCTAGACAATGGCAGTCAGGTGTAAGAGTAACTTACAGAGTACTTGACGATGGCGTGCAGGTAACAAATCGATTGTCTTCGCTCTGCTGTTGATCTACAACCACATTCAAGAGATACAAAGAGCAGATCAGTAAAATACAGTATGTAATCTGTAAATATCCATCACCTTCAGTCCAAGCCAAACAGGCAGACTAAGAATGAAAGGAACAGAAACACAACTGCGACGGGAAAAATCTAAGAACTCACTTCGTCCACGGATTCCCGATGGGAACCTCACCTCCAGTCGTGCAGGCAGTGTTGAAGGAGAAGAAGAATAGTAAACACCTAAATTTTCTATACCGTGAGTATTCTGTTTGTATAGTTTTGCCATCTTTTGCAAAGATTTTCAAATTAAATTTTAAAAAAATTTGGCGCAGTACAAATGCATGCCAAGTTTTGCAGGCGACGTATAGTGTTTCCATCTTTTGCAAGAATTTCCATTTAATATACAAACATTTTGGCGCAATAACTGATTCTGTTACTATAGTATTGCATCCTTTTGCAAGGATTTTTAACTTAAATTTTAAATCCTTTTGGCGCAGTACAAATGCATGCCAAGTTTTGGAGGCGACGTATAGTCTTGCCATCTTTTGCAAAAAAAATGGCACGGTACCAATGCATGCCAAGTTTTGCATGCGATTATTAATAAGTGCACAACTGATTTGGAAATGTGAGGTTTTGGGAATTTTATTTTTTAGAGGATAATTTTATGACAATTAAGTGAGGTTTTTCCTGGTGTTGCCACGTGGCAGCATGGTATAGATCTCAGTTTGGGCGGGAAAAAAAATTCTGGTGCTGTCATGTGTACTTCTAAGACTGAGTTTTATTATATAGTATAGATTTCATATCCACTAATCAAATTTTTTTTAGTAGTACAGAAATAGTCATATTATTTAGTTTATTTAAACTATCTGTATTTCTATTTTTGGGGAGGGGGATGTTATGGCGGGAATATGATTTTTTAGTTTTTTTTGTCAATACAAAATAGTCATATTATTTAGTTCATTTAAACGACCTGCATTTCTATTTTTAGAGAGGGAGATGTTATGGAGAGAATGAGATTGTCCTGATGCAGTCACGTGGCAGCACCAAAACTGAGTTATATTATTATAACTAGCTCTATACCCGTGCGATGCATGGAAAATTATAAGATTTGAATAAATAAATTTGTAAGTCGTGTACATGAGGTTAATAGTATTTATTATTAATATAATAATTTCAATAAAAAGAATATTCAAAAATATGTAATGCCCTTTTATTTTTTTTAGAAAAAAGAGATGGTGTTTGATGAAGAGAGTAAAATGGAAAGAGTTTTGAGTAAGGATGTGAGCTTTTAGAAAAGGTGAGATGTTTAATAGAAAGTTTTAATGGGAAAGAAAGAGAGAAAGAAGTTACATTGCAAGTTTTTATATTTACAAGTATGGCGGGAAAAATTCATTATGGTGGTGCCACGTGGCAGCACTCAGAACTATGTTTTATTATAATAGTATAGACTAGATGACTACCCGTGCAATGCACGGAAAGTTTTTAGATTTAAATATTTTTAATATATTAATATATCTTAGTTTATATATATATATATATATTAGCAAGATTTAAAAAATTACAAAGTGAAATAAAACTGTTACGGATAGTCATTTCTTAGTGGTATAAAATTGCAAGTAAGCCTTACCATTGGTATTTTTAGACTTGCTTTGAAATATTTAGCAAGATTTTAAAAACTGCAACGGGTAGTCTTTTCTTAGTGGTATAAAATTGTAATTTTTTTTAAAAAAAATTGTGCAAGATTAACATGCCGATTTTAGAAGGTTTCTTCACAACTTTAGTTGAGACTTGCCTTCTTAAAATAGCTACATTAAAGGAGTGAGGTAGGAGAGGTATTTGTGAGTTTTTGCGGGAATTGATGTCTTGGTGCTGCCACGTGACTACTCCAAGACTAAGTATATTATAATAGTATAGATATAGATAGATATATACACATAATGTCCCTAATATCTCTAGATATATCTCACACAGTTCTCGAAAATCCTATTTTAATTCAACATCGTCTATGTCAAAGTTATGTGTAATCGTTCTTTAACTCTGGGATATTCAATTAATCCAAATGGTATAACCAAAATGCTGATAAAAGCAAAGATGATAACGTTAGGAATGCAAAAGTGGGTTGGGAAATATCTTAAAGAGATATATATGCATGATTAATATCAGTTTTCTAATAAGAACTCTACGTGCATCGTGATTAATGTTTCAAGATATAACCATCCCTCGTCGACTTTTCACCTATATAAAAGTAAGGGTTTTTTTTAAATAATCATACTTTATTATTTAATTATTTAAATAATTATATTTTAAACATAATTCTCAAAATAGTCACTAAGTTGCCACGTTGGCAACCTGGTGACCGGGAGACGGATGCCAGTATGGAGTCGGCATAGGCAATACCGGCTTCGGAGTCAGCATTGCGACTGGCGACTTTGGAATCAGTATTGGCATTGTCGACTCCGAAGTCGGCATTGCCAAGGCCGACTAATGCCAATGGCAATGCCGATGCCATTGTGTTAAAAAAAAAAATCCTCCCGATGGAGGAGCGTTCAACTGTCCGCGCGGAGGAGCGGTCGACCGCTTTTACAGGAAGGGGCGCAACGCAGGCAAGAGGAGCGGTCGACCGTTCGGGCGGAGGAGAGGTCGACCACTTTTAACAGAAATGTGCAAACGCAGGGCAAGCAGGCAGGTTGGTATTTTGTGTTTTTCTTAAATAAAGGGTTAGACCTAGTTTATGTATAAAGTAACAAAAATAACAATTATGTGTGGTTGGAGCAAGAAACTAGGAACATAAGAAACGCTAGATTAATAGCCAAAATATTTGAATGCCATCCAATGATACTGCTCCGGCCAGCTAATATCAGACTTTGAAAACTAAATGAACATAATATGTCTAAGTCACATATACATCATGTCTAAATCACAAATACATCAAATAGCATATGTACACGAAAAACACAACTAAAAAATATCAAGTACAAAATATATCTCAAAAGAACTATGGAAAACATCTCTTCTTTCCCTTTCTAGATGCTCGACCTCGACCACGACCACGACCACGACTGTGGCACTGCTCCTGTATCTCACCCTGAGCATCAACCTCTGTCTCCGACTGTGACTGTGTCTCATGCACAAAGATAGCATCACATGACTATGACTGTGCTGTCTCAGAATCCATGTCCTCTAATATACTACCTAATGTCTCCCCAAGTAGATCAGACTGACTCTGCTGTGGTAGTGTGCTAGTCGAACCTCTGTGACGTCGTTGGCGACGATATGTACCTACTGTAGACTGTGGTGGCTGTGAATATGTGATCTCATCTGGCATCACCTCATCTGTCAGTATCTGTAAAGCTCCTACGTCATACATACCAAGTTGTCAAAATGTCATAACATTGGAGAAAACTGAGGTGGTCCTGCATCATCTGGCTGTTGTAATGTGCATGTGCATGGCTCAGAAGGTCCTGCATCTGATGTAGGTGAATCTGTCTGCTGAACCTGAGATAGCACACTATCAATGTACATCTGTATGGCTATATATCTAGACTGTGTACTGTCCGATATCATATCATCCTGAAGGCTATCAGTAACCATCATATGTAGATGCCTCATACCTTCTACCAGACTCCTCTCTATGTGATCACGTGGCTCATAACTCAATCATAATTGAAACATGGCCGACCAATGTACCGCTTGGTGATAGACCAATACCAAGACATATACTCCAATCTACCAGCAGTGTAGTGTCATCATCTGGTGGTATAATGTAATCTCTCCGATGATGCCACATCTATACAAAATGTGCAAAATATCTAGCCCAATCAATATGCCTATGTCCCTTCGGGTGACACGATCTAATGCATCAACAGGACCAGGAATATGCTGTACTCTACCAAACTATCTAAGTACTCTATCTGGAACATGCATCTCAACAATAGAAAAACAAAGAAGAGGAATCCGAGAGAACTAAAGATCAGATCCCTGCCTAGAAACAAGCTGGTAATATCTGCAATATATCAGAAGTGTATGGCTCCCACTGTAACATCTTGGGTTTTCCGGCTTCCTGTCTGCTGTGCTGGATGACTAGCCACTAACACGTCTGGTATGGCCGACGTGTTAGTGTCGCGTCGTGGGTGCCCGACGCGACAGTCGTTCGTGTTGCGACCAGTGGTTGGGTAGCGTTCTTGTCGCGCCTTATTTCCCTGTCGCATCTTCGTGTCGCGCCCGGTCAACGGGTCACGACAGGTTTCTGCTTTTTGGTCATCTGACGCCTGTCAGAGTGGCAGGCAGGTCAGAGCAACCTGTCAGTTTGTCGTGGCATCCCTGGGGGACGCGTTCTGGTCTCGGTGTGCAGGGTCATCGCATTAAGTGCGGTAACGCGACGCCCCCTCCCCGGCGTCTAGGGGCCGAAGGCTAAAAGCCTTGGTCGGTGCCCTTTCCCCTTCTTTTCCCCTTTCTCCTTTCCCTCCTCCTCTCCGAGGAGGGGAAGCTTTTCCCCCTCTCCTTCTCCGGCGGATGGAGCGTCGTGGTGTCGGCGAGCTTGTGCGAAGCGGTGGAGCGGCGTCGTGGAGCGAGGAGGAGTTGGCGGAGGCGTCGTGAAGGCCCTCTTTGGGGTTCGGTTCTTCAAATCTGTAGGGATTTCTTGTTCCCTTCCCAATCGGGTGATTGGGAGCTCTCGTGGCTTTGTAGATAGTTCTACATCTTTCCTCATGCTCCCCTCCTCCGTGTGTGCGTGTTTGTGGTGTGTGGGCGACCCGGGAGGTAGCATCCCGGCGGTCTACCTCCCGAATGATGTCGCGACCGCCGTGCACGTCACGACATCAGAGGAGGCGTCGCCCCGGTCGGGTCGTGGTCGCGGTCTGGTTTCCTATCGCGACAGGGTTTCTGTCGCGACGTGCTTTCCCATCGCGACCTAGTTCTTGTCGCGGTGCCCCTTCCCGTCGCGTTGCTATCGCGACGGCCTAGGTGGACGCGACAGCACCTGGCTTGCCTCAGGAGTTTCCGTGGCCGCGGTTGGCGTGTCGGCGTGTGCCCCAGGGCAGGGTTGCCCTTAGGACCTTCTAGTAGGGAACGCGGCAGGTTGGCTCGCTGCGTTCAGTGACCGAAGGTGGCACCTTCATGGCCATGTCCTAGCGATGGCGCTAGGAGGCTCGCGTATGTCTAATAATCGATTGTCTGACTGCCAATCGATTATTAGAAGAGCGATGGTTTCTGTGTTGTCTGGTGGTGTTCCGGGTTCTCGGGCCGTACCGTGTGTGCCGGCGTTGGCCGACGACCCTCCTGGGTGTTCCAGGAGGGGAGCCGTGCGTGCCTGTGCCTGGTGACTTGTCCTAGTTGCAGTCAGTTGTGTCGTTTTCTTGTGGTGTGCCCCACCTATTCTCTGTTCGCTCGGTGCTTGGCACTCGAGGGCTTGTCCCGTTCAGAGGTTGTCTCCATTTTCTGGGACCCCCAACCTCGGGAGCTTGTTGAGGGAGTTCTCCGGGCTACGAGCGTGCTCGAGTTGACAGCCTAGTGTGGCAGACTTTAGGCTGAGGGGAAAACGGTGGTGGACAGCGGCTTAGAGTCATTTGTGGAGCTCCCTTAGCTCACTACAAGAAAAAGCGGCATTTCCGAAGGACACAGTCCGTCGGAAATCCGATGGCAATCCGTCGGAAACAGTCTTTTCCGACAACTTTCCGTCGAACGGTCGTCGGAAGACATCCGTCGGAAAATTTTGGTCAGAAATTACCGACGGCTACCTAATCCGTCGGTATTCCGTCGGAAATTCCGACAAAATATTCTGTCGAAAAAATAGTCAGTAATCCGACGAAATTAGTTGAAAACCGTTGTCGGAACATTGGTCAGTGAATTTCGACCGAAAACCGTCAGAAAATAAGTCAAAAAATCCATCGGAAACTGCCGACAGAATGAATCCGTCGGAAATAATTCTGTCGGAACTTCCGACAGAAATACCGACGGATAAGTTCCGTCGGCCAACTACAAATTTCCGACGGACACCTTCCGTCGGAAAACCCGTCGGAAATGTGTAATATTTTTAAAAAAAAATTGCAAAAATTAACAATAATAAATTACAAAACTTGCTAAAATATTCATGCATTCCACAATAGAAGGTACTCACAATGAAACATAAAATCATAAAACATAACTAATACATAATCATAAATGCTAAAATCAAGACAAGTCTACTGGATCGTACGCCGTCCCTGTCTCCTGATCGTCAGGTGCCAGAGGATCCTATATTAAAAAAAATAATATGAGAAACATTAATAAAATTAATATACAAACATTATTTTTAAAAATTAAATTTAAAACATGTGATTATTCCACAAGCTTAATTAGAAAATATTTTGGATCCTTTAGACTTGGGTTTTTTATAGATCCGTCATTTGAACCCCCAACCCAATCCGGGAATCCAAATCAGATTCTGTCAGTTCGCACACGTCAATTTCACCTACCCGGTCGTGTTGGAGCAAACTACACGTCGATCGGATCCCATTTTGGGATTTTGGACCCCCGGGTTGCGTGTTTTGATTATTTAGACTTTGGTTTTTTTTAGATCTGTCATTTGAACGCCCAACCCAATTCGGGAATCCAAATCGGATTCCGTCAGTTCGCACACGTCAATTTCATCCACCCGGTCGTGTCGGAGTGAACGGCACGCCGATCAGATCCCTATTTGGGATTTTGGACCCCTAGGTTGTGTGTTTTGATCCTTTAGACTCAGTTTTTTTTTAGACCCATCATTTGAACGCCCAACCCAATCTGGGAATCCAATTCGAATTCCGTCAGTTCGCACACATCACTTTCACCCACCCGGTCGTGTCAGAGTGAACGGCACGCCGATCAGATCCCTATTTGGGATTTTGAACACCCAGGTTGCGTGTTTTGATCATTTAGACTTGGGTTTTTTTAGATCCGTCATTTGAACGCCCAACCCAATCCGGGAATCCAAATCAGATTCTGTCAGTTCGCACACGTCACTTTCGCCCACCCGGTCTTGTCGGAGTGAACGGTACGCCGATCAGATCCCTATTTGGGATTTTGGACCTCCGGGTTGCGTGTTTTGATCCTTCAAACTCAGTTTTTTTTTAGATCCGTCATTTGAACGCCCAACCCAATCCGGAATCCAAATCGGATTCCGTTAGTTCGCACACGTCAATTTCACCCACCCGGTCGTGTCAAAGTGAACGGCACGCCGATCAGAACCCTATTTGGGATTTTGGACCCCCGGGTTGTGTGTTTTGATCTTTTAGACTTGGGTTCTTTTAGATCCGTCATTTCAACGCCCAACCCAATCCGGAAATCCAATTCGGATTCTGTCAGTTCGTACACGTCAATTTAACCCACCCGGTCGTGTCAGAGCAAACGACATGCCGATCAGATCTCTATTTGGGATTTTGGACCCCCGGGTTGTGTGTTTTGATCCTTTAGACGGGTTTTTTTAGATCCGTCATTTCAATGCCCAACCCAATCCGGGAATCCAATTCGGATTCCGTCAGTTCGCACACGTCAATTTAACCCACCCAGTCGTGTTGGAGCGAACGGCACACCGGTCAGATCCCTATTTGGGATTTTTGACCCCCGGGTTGTGTGTTTTGATCCTTTAGACTCAGTTTTTTCAGATCCGTCATTTGAACTCCCAACCCAATTCGGGAATCCAAATCGGATTCTGTCAGTTCGCACACGTCAATTTCACCCACCCGGTCATGTCAGAGTGAACGGCACGCCGATCAAATCCCTATTTAGGATTTTGGACCCCCGGGTTGTGTGTTTTAATCCTTTAGACTCGGTTTTTTTTAGATCTGTCATTTGAACGCCAACCCAATCCGGGAATCCAATTCGGATTCCGTCAGTTCGCACACGTCAATTTCACCCACCCGGTCGTGTCAGAGCGAACGACACGCCGATCAGAACCCTATTTGGGATTTTGGACCCCCGGGTTGTGTGTTTTGATCTTTTAGACTTGGGTTTTTTTAGATCCGTCTTTTCAACGCCCAACCCAATTCGGAAATCCAATTCGGATTCCGTCAGTTCGCACACGTCAATTTAACCCACCCGGTCGTGTCAGAACGAACGGCACACCGATCAGATTCCTATTGGGATTTTGGACACCCGGGTTGCGTGTTTTGATCCTTTAGACTTGGTTTTTTTTAGATCTGTCATTTGAATGCCCTTTACACTTCTGTTTATTTAGAATAGTAATTTGAGCGCTCATGTGGTTTTTTTATCCTTCCATAGGTTGATTGTATAAAGGGACCTTCTTTATAGGTTAATTAATTTAAATTTCTGTTTTTCCCTTTTGACATTCTTTAGTGGTTTCATTTCATTCAAACTATATGAAATTAATAGTAATACTGACCTGAGGGGCTGGCTGTGAGGGGTGTACTCCCTGCATGGCTGAGATCAACTGCTCGACCATAACGCCAAAGTGCGTCCGTAGCTCTTCCCGGATGAGAGTTCTCATCTCCTCTACACCACTGCCGGGCGGCGCAGCAGATGAACTCGCATATGCTGGCGGAGCGACCAACTCGCATATGAGGACAACACTGGAGTAGTATCCAGGCTGTCCCCAAAGTCGTACACTCGATCCTTCCTCGGCCCTCCCTCTGCATCGACCCAAGCCTCCGGATCCAAGTCTGGTTGGGGAGTGCCCTCTACATAGCGATCCGCCATCGTCCTGTCATAGGTCTCCTGCAGAACAAATTAAAACTAAATTAAAGAAATCAAATTAATTTAATATCTTAATTGAATTCAAAATTATAGCTTGACTTACAGTAATCGTGCGAGCACTCTCACTGACATAGTCATCCGTCCCCTTCCGCTTATGAGTCCGATCAAATAACTCGCGAAAAGTAGGGGCACGCTCGAGCTCGTGATGCTTACAATTCAACAAAATTAGTTAGTTTCACAATAATAATCAATGTATTAAGCAATGAACAATAATATGCTTACCAATTTTTTGTTGTGGGTCGCATAAGATACGGACCCACTAGTATGCACATTCTTCTCCAGATGAGTTGATCGATTGTGTTTTGCCACCTGTGACCGCTCCTGCCATGGTCCAGTAGCCCAACGCTCACAAAGGGACTCCCAATAGTCCCTCCTCAGCCAAACAGGGCCGTAATCCAGCCAAGCCATAGGATCCCAGTTGCCTGTGGTCTTCATTGCCTTGTCTCGGGCCTCCCAGATTGACTTTCTTAAATTAGTCTGGGCAGTAGACTCCCAAACGGCTCGAGCTCGAGGGAGATCCTCGAGTCTCGTGAACGCGTACCTCCGCTGTGAAGAAATAAAATTACTCAACTTTGTGCACTAACAGAGATAGTAATTAATAAATGACTTTAAATCAGTAAAAATTAATAATACCGTGAACATGTTAAATAATAAATCCCGGACGGGCACCGGGAACTCTCTCCATGCATCCACTGGTCTGGAATGTGTGCGTGGACCAGCGTCGTAATAGTAAAAATTAATAATGTCGTTGTTCATCGTAGACTTATTTCGTCCATAATCTCTCGTGTGAAATCGGTATCCATTCACAATGTAGCCTGGATAGACACGTACAATCTTCGAGGGCCCATAACTGATCTCTTGTACTCTTGAATCAGTAATCAAACCTAGTTCAACCTATTATTAAAAAAATGGACAGACAATGACAAATTACAACAACTAATTATGCATAAGAACATAACACTTATGCTTCAAAATATTTAGACACATACTCGAGATCTTAACCAAGTAGGAAAATGTTGCCCAGTTGACAAGCCCAGAGGGGGGGTGAATGGGTCTTTAAAAAATCTATCTAGGTGACACATGTACGTAAAAATATACACAAAAACAATCTTCGATGTTGGTTAGTAACGGTTAGTATGAACAACAAACCCACAAAGAATCAATCATACAACGCAAGGAATTATCCTAGTTCGGACCTCCTTTCCTTAGGAGTCCTACGTCCAATTCCCTGAGCAACAACTCAGGATTTCACTAACTAGGGTACAGTCCCCCTATGGACACTACAACACCCAGCTCAGCTGGTCTTCCTTCACCCCAGAAGGGAACAACAACACCCTGGATACCCCACCAGTCCTCCTTCACATCCGAAGGGAAACAACACCCTGGATCCCACCAGGTCTTCCTTCACACACGAAGGGAAACACCACAAAGAGAATAGAATGAATTCAAGCCCCTAGATCAAGCTTTTACAAGCCAAGATCTGAAGCAACAAGCACTGAGAGCAAAAGATCTAAACAAGAGACACTCTCAGAACTACACGGGCTCTCTTAGAAATTATATTACAGCACAGAGAGCGAAGAGCTAAAGATTATGAGGAATGAGATTCTTGGCTCTAGATTTCTTGCAGAAGAATTTGAATGCTTGTATATGTGAGATGCTTGTTCTCCACACCTTACTTCTCATTCTACTCTTCTGTCTTGTATTTATACCTTCTTTTGAAATACGGCCGTTGAAGTAACCGTTGTCTCTTAGATTGGTAGATGTTAGACTGCTTGACATTTGGAAGCTTTAACAATCTTTTATCCATTTGAGCACGCTAAGAGATAAGGTCTTCTGGCGTCTATATGGTCCAACGTTGTATGACAGAATGTCTTTCGGACCCTGCACATATTAAATGCTAGAACAGTAGACAGCTAGGCTGTCTCTTGTTGTCAGTAAACGATGATGTGAGTATTCACCAAAATAGCAATGCCAATAGCTTGTTCTAAAAGATGTTGACAGAATATGCACAATACTAAAAGGATATCATCTGCATGCATGCAGAGATACATTCAGTCTTCATTAAATGCACAGCAGTCAGATAGATAAAAGAGGACTTTGACTATTCAACGCTTTAAGATAAATGTCAAGTCGATAAAAACTATAAAGTCGTTGTCTATATGATTTATGAAATCGTTATGATCAAGTCAGTTTGACCAAGTCGTTATGAGTCATAGCAAATCGTTACATTTACTGAAGGATTTAATATGAACACTTAATAAATCGTTATAGAAAGCAAGTCGTTGTGTTTACTGAAAAATTGTTGTGAAACACTTAACAAATCGTTATAGAAAGCAAGTCGTTGTGTTCACGAAGAAATCGTTGTGAAACACTTAACAAATCGTTATAGAAAGCAAGTCGTTGTGTTCACTGAAGAAATCATTGTAAAACACTTAACAAATCGTTATAGAAAGCAAGTCGTTGTGTTCACTGAAGAAATCGTTGTGAAACACTTAACAAATCGTTATAGAAAGCAAGTCGTTGTGTTCACTAAAGAAATCGTTGTGAAACACTTAACAAATCGTTATAGAAAGCAAGTCGTTGTGTTCACTGAAGAAATCGTTGTGAAACACTTAACAAATCGTTATAGAAAGCAAGTCATTGTGTTCACTGAAGAAATCGTTGTGAAACACTTAACAAATCGTTATAGAAAGCAAGTCGTTGTGTTCCCTGAAGAAATCGTTGTGAAACACTTAACAAATCGTTATAGAAGCAAGTCGTTGCGAATTCTAAAGAAATCGTTATGATAACTTAAGAAATCGTTACGACGGTCAAGTCGTTACGAGTTCTAAAGAAATCGTTGTGATAACTTAAGGAATCATTACGACGGGCAAGTCGTTACGAGTTCTAAAGAAATCGTTGCGATAACTTAAGGAATCGTTGCGACTGGCAAGTCGTTACGAGTTCTAAGAAAATCGTTGCGATAACTTAAGGAATCGTTACGACGAGCAAGTCGTTACGAGTTTTAAAGAAATCGTTGCGATAACTTAAGGAATCGTTACGACGGGCAAGTCGTTACGAGTTCTAAAGAAATCGTTGCGATAACTTGAGGAATCGTTGCGACGGGCAAGTTGTTACAAGTTCTAAAGAAATCGTTGCGATAACTTAAGGAATCGTTACGAGAACGACTTGATTGAAACACCATGAGATTTTAGTCTTATAAGAAATCGTTATAACTCTATTGAAATCTATACACACATAAGGAAATCGATGTGACTTTCAACAGGAGTCGATGCAGACTTAGAGAAATATGATCTGAGATGATTAAAGCTTCAGAAAGGTAGTACTTACCATATTGGCTTGTTTGACCTTGGTATATTTCCTGTACTTAAGACTTATGAAGAATGTGTTAGAACTTTTTGATAGGGTTTTGTTTGGTTTTGTTAATCACCAAAATAAATATGTAATTAATTAAAATTACATGGGGATAGACTGAGCATCAGAAAGACTTCTCCCGTTCCTTTTCACCTGCACGTCAGTCAGACGTGGTTTCTGTTGCAGTATGACCGAGTCAAATTCTCTGCAATGTAAATGTCACACATCTCTAAGTTCTGCAGTATTGCACGCAAATGATGTACATCATTAGTGTTGAGAGCTTACTTAATGTAGGGGTCTAGTTCTACGCAATTCATGAATATGTAGATCTCCGCAGCTACCAACTCTCTGTCTTCGAGTACGCGAGTAGAAGAATATCTGAACGCTCGTCTGGGACACTTGAATACAGAGAGTCGGTCAGACACATTAGAATCTCCACCATCATCATTACGTGGAGGTTGAGTGTGTCGGGTTCGTATTTCCATGTCAAAGTACATCGAACAAAAGTTCGATATCTCTTCAATAAGGTATGCCTGGGTAATGGAGCCCTCAACTGTGCTTTGTTGCGGACTTCATCTTAAGATCGTGCGTGCACCTACGACATAATTCAAATGAATACATATGAAATATAAAAGATCGTCGTAATGTGAATAAATTGAGACATAGGATATACCTCTCAAACGGATACATCCATCGAAATTGTACTAGTCCTCCGACCCTAGCCTCATATGGAAAATGGATGATTAGGTGCTCCATTGAATCAAAGAATGCTGGAGGAAATATCTTCTCTAATTTGCAGACTGTCTGTATTATATTTTTCTCCATATGTTGCAAGTCATGAAGTCTGAGTTCTGATGCAAATAAAATCCAGAAGAATTGACTCAGCTCAGTCATTGCTCCTCATATTTGCTTCGGCAACAACTCATGAAAAGTAATTGGCATCAATCTTTGCATGAAAACATGGCAGTCATGACTCTTCATTCCGTATATTTTCCCCTCGTTGACATTTACACAACGGGCAATATTCGAGACATATCCATCCAGAAATCTAAATTGCTTCAACCATTGCAACACTTCCTTAATCTGTCTGGCCCCAAGCACATATGAAGCTTTAGGTTGCACAACTTTTCCACTAACATGCTGCAGCTCTAGTTCTGGACGTCTGCAAAGTACTTTCAAATCCATTCATGCCTTGACGTTATCCTTCGTTTTGCCTTTGACGTCCATAACTGTGTTGAACACATTATCAAAAACATTCTTCTCTATATGTATGACGTCTAGGTTATGTCGTATCAAAAGTGTTGACCAATAAGGTAATTCCCAAAAGATGCTTTGCTTCACCCAATTGTGGTCCTTCCCAAAGCCGGGGATTTTTCGGGTACTACCAGCCAGTTGTGTTACAGTCGGTAAGTTCTGGACCCGCCTTGCATGTTTCCACCAGACACCCGTTCCATATCTACCTCCTCCAGCACAATTGTATTTTTCATAAAAGAATCCTTTTGCTTTCGGAAAGGATGGTCACTCGGTAGAAACCGATGATGACAATCGAACCAACATGATTTTCCCCCAGATTTCAACACGAATGATTTAGAATCCTCCATGCAATAAGGACATGCCAACCTCCCATGTGTGCTCCAGCCACATAACATGTCGTACGCTGGAAAGTCACTTATTGTCCACATTAATGCAGCCTTCAAATGAAATTCTGTTTTCTGGATGCATCATAAGAGAGAACCCCATCTGACCATAACAATTTTAGTTCATCAATCAACGGTTTGAGATAAATGTCTATATTTTTTTCCTGGACTTTGGACCAGGAATCAGCATTGAAAGGAACAGATTCTCACGCTTCATGCACATGCCTGGCGGAAGGTTGTACGGTGTTAGGAATACTGGCCAACATGAGTAAGATGCCACCGAGCCTCCGAATGGATGAAACCGTCTGTGCATAAACCCATCCGCACGTTGCGAGGATCCCTGAGAAGTAAGGATGAGTACGGCTAAAATGAGCCAAGCTTCACCATCGGTAGGATGACTGATTTCACATCATCACGACGGACTCTTTCCGCATGCCAAGTCATATGTCCAGCGTCTTCAGGGACATGAACAACCGTTGCAATCTGGATGTGATCGAAAAGTACCGCAATGACTTATATGGAACATCCTTCTGCTTTGATTGTCTCCTCTCTTAGGCTTGAATCTATCATGCTTACAAATACAACATGATGTCTTATCTGCATCATCTTTGTAGTACAACATACAGTGATTCAGACATGCATCAATTTCATAAAACCAAGCCCCAGATCATTCACCATCTTCTTCGCACGGTAAAAATCAGCAGGTAACCTCTATGATTGAGGAAGGATACTCTTGACAAGTAAGAGAAGCCGATCAAAACAACTCTCGCTCATATGAAATTCAGACTTCAAATTCAGTAGCTGCGACACTGCAGACAACCCTGTATGCTTCTCACAACCATCCCATAATGGCTCATCAGCATCTCGAAGTAACTGATAAAATCTCTAAGCTGTATCATTCGGCATTTATTCATTTGTTTGATCTTCATGAATATTGAACTCCGGACCAGCAGCATCGACAACCATGTCTACGTACGTACTTGTGGAGGCAAAGTTACCTGGTGCAGATGACTTAATATTCAACTCACCATGAGACGACCATAACTCATAATGGGCAACAAATCCTCTCGTATACAAATGATGCTGCACATGCATCCCATGTCGATATCCACTTTCTGTTCTTACAAGCCGAACACGGACATCGGATGTTACCCATCGGATCAACTGCTACTGATGAATTACTCAATGCAAACTGAATGAAGCTGTCAACTCCGTCTTTAAACTCCTCTGTCACAACTCCATTAACTATTCCACGGTACATCCATGATCGATTCTCATAAGACATTTTTCCTACACAGATTAAAGGTCATGTCACGAGTTAAAATCCAACACACCCTTACATCGTTCGAGTAAGTCAAAATGAATAGGTAGGATATATTATTTAGATTATCACTTTTTACCCATCTGTGAATATTTGATCGCACTCAGATGACCATTTACTATGTATTTGTATTATTTGCTGAAAATTTCGGCAGCATCTCCCCACACCTCTCCGATATATCAAAATATTTATTGATTAAGATATTTTCTTAAACACTTACTAATAAGTGGTTAAGAAAATATTCTAATCAATAAAGGTATATCAGATAGGAGTGAGTAGAAGCACCCGAAATTTTCAACAAATAATACAAACACATAGTAAATGACCACCTAGCTGCGATCAAACATTCACAGACTGTCCAAAACGGGACAATTCAAGACTTTGAGTTAGATATACACGTTCTCATCATTGAATAAGACTCGTGCACATCAATCCAAAGTCTTGAACAGGAAGGTTCATTGACACGGACTTAACACGCTCTCGTGAGGTGTGTGTAATGATAAATTGCTATACATGTATAGATCAAATTTAAAACCCACATAAATATGAAAGGAATATGAAAACAAAATATGTCATGTGAACAAGTGCAATATTAAAATAAATTCACACATACATGTAAATGAATTACATTAATGTAAGAACTACAATACTAATCAAATGAATTAAATAAAAGTAAGAACTGCACATCATCGTTAATTTTTTTTCTCTATCTCTCTCCTCTATCTTAAAATCTATTTACTTTTTTCATAATTAGAAGGAGAAAAATAAATTTCAATCATTAATAATTAAAACCCTCACTTTAAAAATATTACCAAATAATGTTTGAGACTCAAAACTGGATTCTTCTCATTCTAATCATCCACTCTTTTATTTAGCCTAAAAGAGTAGATGGAACTTTGATTATCTTACTCTATGGCAAAAGGTCTTAATTGATCAATTGAGTCACTTCTTATGTACAACTAACTATTCTACTTTTTTAGTTCGAAACTTGTCACTTATATTATCCTTTAAATTTTCTTTATAATCCCATTCTTAGTGAAATTTGAACTTCTAACTAACTATTATAAGTCAAGTTAGTAGAGAAATAACTTGACAAGAGAATGAAGTTGAGAAGAGAGTGAGGTTTGTTTGACTTTCACTAGTCTTCTTTTTATCTAGAATTATTGATATCTTCTCGAAGATAATCTTGAGAAAGAGATACGTGAGATCTGATATAAGATTAAATATTTCTTATTTTTTAGCTGATAAAATATTTGAGTTTATAAAGGGACTCAAAACATCTTAAAGTGGAGATAAATCTCATTATGATCAGGATGTGACATAAAGATATCTCATTAATGATCTTAATAAGATAAAAATAATCAATGTGACATAAAATTATCATAATTCTAAATGTTACACAAAACAAGAGGCGACTATAAGAAATTATCCTTTATTTGGTTATCAAAACTGTCCAGAGATTATCTTTTTCCCCATATATATATATATATATATATATATATATATATATATATATATATATATATATATATATTATATATATGTGTGTGTGTGTGTGTGTGTGTGTGTGTGGTGTGTGTGTGTATAGATTTGATTATAGCATACACCCATGCAAAGTGAAGAGTTATTAATTTCCATCTTCCAGTCCGTCTAGTTTAAACAGTGCAAATTCATATCAACATCCTACTCAACTTGTAATGCAACTTCAAAACTTTTTTTTTCCCCACTCTACGCACAGGAGGGGGAGGGGATGGGGGGGGGGGGGGGGGGCTACGGATGGGAGGGGAAGGGGTAGGGGGCGCTGAGACGGGGAGGGGGAGGGGGCCGCCGAGAGGGGTAGGGGGAGGGGGAGGGGAGGGGGGCCGCCAAGAGAGGTGGGGGGCTACGCACGGGAGGGGGAGGGGTGGGGGGGCGACATGGGGTGGGGGGGCTACGGATGGGAGGGGGCGGAGGGGGCCGTCGAGACGGGGAGGGGGAGGGGAAGGGGGCCTCCGAGAGGGGTGGGGGGGGGGCTGCGCACGGGAGGGGGAGGGGAGGGGGGCCGACAGGGGTGGGGGGGCTACGGATGGGAGGGGGAGGGGAGGGGGAGGGGGAGGGGGGGCGCCTAGAGGGGTGGGGGGGACTGCACATAGGAGGGGGAGGGGGTCGCCGAGAGGGGAGGGGGGTACGTACCGGAGGCAGTGCTCGACGGCGGTGGTGGCGGTGGTGCAGCTCGACAGTGGCGGCGGCGGCGGTGCTGGTCGTGGCGGCCGGCAGTGACGGAGCAACTCTCGGTGGCGAGAGAGAGAGAGAGGAGGAGAGGAGACGAGAGAGAGAGAGGGAGAGAGAGAGGAGGAGAGAGAGAGAGAGAGAGAGAGAGAGAGAGAGAGAGATGGAGAGGGAGAGAGAGTGAGAGCGAGAGAGAGAGAAGAGAGAGTTTCACGAGAGGATGGCGGGAGCACGAAAGTGCGGGGTTTACCGAGGATATTCTGACGGAATTATTCCGTTGGAAATATCCGTCGGTAAGTATCTATTCCATCGATGTTTCCGATGGATATTTTTGACGGAATTTGTCCGTCGGTATTTCTGACAAATATACCGACGGAAATATTCCGTCGGCATATCCGTCGGTTTACCGACGGACAAATTCCGTCAGAAATATCCGTCGGTAATACTGCTTTCTCTTGTAGTGGCTGGTCTGTGTCTCCGAGGTGGTTGAGGCGTTCTTCCGGTGCGAACCAGCTAGTCCTGCTCACTGCCTCGCTCTGCGTTGGTTCCAGAGCCGCGTAGGGAGGTTAGGCGTGGAGCCACAACTCGGCCGGGCTGCGGTGGTTTATAGTTGTTCTCTATTGTGGCTCACTAGCCTCACTCTACCGGGGAGGTTGTAGGTAGGAGTCAGCGGTTGGCGAGTTGGAGGTGTGGACAGTGTGTCCTCCTCTTAGCTGCCTATGGCGGTGGCTTGCTTGCTCTTGTGTGTCGGAGTTTCTCGCATTGTTTCCAAGTGAGTCTCTTTGCAGTAGCCTACACGGTGGTTGTAGCCTAGCCGTGTCTAGTTTTGCGGGCTTTGTTGGTTTGGCCTCGTGGGCCGTGTTAGTGGTTTCCGCTTTGCAGGTTCTCTTGGGGTGCCTTGTGCAGACACCCGACTGCTATTTCTGTAAACCGTTCCTTGGTGCTGTCCATGGTGGCACCGAAGTGTGTAGTTCCCTGACCTCGGGCGTGTCTGAGGTCCAGGGTGGGTCCTTTTGTGAGCCCTCGACCTTGTGGAGGTCTGAGGTGGCCGTGTTGGGGTGAGACGTTCCTTCTCACGTGGTTGCTCAGTGTCTCTCATGGTGACACCTGGTTGTTCCTTCCCGACCTCGTGGAGGTCTGGGATGTTGGTGCTTGTGTCGTGAGACTCTAGTCTCACGTGGTCGCTCCGGTGTTTTCGTGAGCTCTTGTCTCGGCAGGTGCGTGCCGAGGGTTTGCTTCCGCATTGTGTTTGACTCTGCTGGTTCTGCGGGAGTCGTGTCTGGCCCGACCCTGGTTGTGGGGCGGGACTTTACTCTGTTACGTTGCTTTGTAGTACTCTGCAGTAGGTGTTTCTCATTTTATTGCTTTTTAGAGTAGTTTGCTTCCGCTTTTGTTTGAGTTCCTGCTGCTCTGGCTGGTAAGGGACTAGTTATCCCTACTGAGCCTTGTTCGCGAGGCTCACCCCCCTACTCTCTTCAGGTAGGGACTCGCTGTCGCAGGAGTTCGTTGCTGGACGATTGTGGTGGCGGTTTGTTGCGCCGCGCATCGCCAACAGTGTGAGTTGTGAGTGTGAGTTGAGAGCGGCCTTTTTGCAAGTCCTCGGGATATGCCCCTCAAGGACTGCACCTTTCTTTCTGTACCTGTATTTTTTATTTGAGATATGTTGTACATAAATTTTTTATAACGTACGAACTTTCTTGTTATAGTTATTTGAATTCATTGCTTATCTCATTTGACTAAATTCTAACCCTTCCGGGTCTTTGGATCCGTGGGTGGCGGCACGACCTTCGGGGTCCCTGGCGGGGGGGTCCGGGAGGTCGGGTCATTACACCCACCTAACCTATGTTGAAAATGTATGATATAAGTGTAAGTACTATATCCTCAGTGTACAATACAATAGGTTTCATTATGTTTACCTGATAGTCCTCCTGATGATCAGCTCTGATTGTATAGTCTCAAAACATGTCGAGGGTTATTTATCTCTTCTCTCGAAACATTCCACCTACAATTTATTTGTAAGTTAGTAAAATTTCTATAATTAAATAGTCATACAACATTTTGAATTACCTGTGACCCAAAGGCATGTCCTGT
>JACBKR010002642.1:0-33786 GCA_014218235.1 Colocasia esculenta | reverse complement strand
AACATGCTTGGGGAAAGGAAGAAGGCGGGTGCGTTGCCCGAGGAAGCGAGTGTGTTGCGTAGAGAAGCGGGAGAAGCGATGGCGTTATCTGAGGAAGAGGAGGGAGACGTAGGCACGATGCCCGGAGAGGATGGGAGAGCGGGCGTGATGCCAGGAGGAGGAATTGAAATGGGCGCGATGCCCTGAGAGATAATTGAAATGGGCGCATTGCCCGGAATGGAATTTAAAATGGGCGCGGTGCCCGGAGTTGGAATTGGAATGGGCGGTTTGCACAGGATGGAATTAGAAATGGGCGTGATGACCGGAGAGGGATCTAGAATGGGCTCGATGCCTGAAGAGGAGGGGCCCGCCCTGAGCCTTGTGGTTGTTGGGGTAGCTTCTTCGACCAGTGTGCCTTGGCCTGCTTCTGCCTGCTGCTAAGTTCTTCCAGTGCAAAGAGTTGGTCTAAGGATGCCGCGACATCACTCATGTCAAACCAATGGCTCCATTCTGGCTCTGGCTCCCCTTCCTTGTGTGTTTGGACAACCTGTCGCTGCCTGCAGCTTGATACACGCCAGGGACGAATGATTAGGTTTAGAAGTAACAGCGGACGCATGTTCGCTCCCTGGCTGCAACGGCCCTCTCTTGAAAGTGTTCGTACAATGTCCATATGAGAGGCTTTCCCGGTTGCTGTCTGGCCTTGCCTGGCTTGTAACCCAACCCAGCCCTGGGTCTCATCATACAATCTTTTACTGCTTCTGTTCAGCCTTGGAGCTGTGCCTCTAATCCTTTTCCTAGATGGTATCCTATTTGCTTCATGATATGCCACCCTTTTCGGTGATAATTTGCTTCTATTAGCAGCATTCACGGATTGACTACTCGGGCCCGGGTACATGCTTGGTGCCCTAGTATCGACATCAGTGGTCGGTTACTGGGCCAAATGGAAGGGACTGAACTGTCAGTCATGGCTTCCACTTCCATAATTGCGGGTTTGTTGGCGACCTTGACGACCCACCCTTTATATGGAAATTTGAGGCATTGATGGATGGTTGATATGACGGCGCCAAGGGCTTGAATAAATGGCCGGCTCAGTATCATGCTGAAGCTCGGGTCTGTGTCTAAGATGTGAAAGTCCATTTCGGTGACAGACGGTCCCAACCCTATCTCCAAAGTAACGACCCCTTTTGGCGACCTACTGGTGTTATCGTAAGCCGTGACCATGATAGTAGAGGGCCGGATTGATTGTGAAGCAACTCCGCAGGCATCCAACGTGTCGGGTGACACAACATTGACTGACGCCCCGAGTCCACCAAACACCGAGACACACAGATCTCATTAACATTGACTGTGAGGCATAGGGCATATCGCTGAAATTCGGCTGGTGCTAACTCATCTTCAAAAAATGTAATAGCCGGGCGAGAGCTTGTGGGAGTCAGGACGGCACCAATCTGATTTACCGACAAGTCCTCATTCACCATGACTTTCTACAGGTACTGCATGAGAGCCACCTGGTGCAGCACTGACCTCTTGATCAATTCCAGAATGGAGATTCTGGCCGGAGTCTTGTCCAAGTGTTTTAACAAGTCATATTGCGTCTCCGAGATGGACTCCTCCGGCTGGGCTTCTTCTTCTTCTTGAGGTGCCGACATCTGTTTCTGCTGCTGGGGGAATACCCTGTTGAACATGCGCCCACTCCGGAGCACCATGGTTGCCTCTGGTCTTTCTCCCGATGATGTTGACGCCACGGTCGGCAAAACAGAAGACGGTGAGGGTGTAGAGGGTTGTGGAGTGAACATTTGGTGCGGCAATTGGATGTTTGCCGCATTCGTGGATGGTGCAGTGGTTCGGAGAAAGGGGGCTCGATGATTAGGGTTAATGAAGGATACAGTTGATGGCGGGTTAGATGGTGGTGGTTGCGGTGTAGGGGATGGGCGATTTGGTTGTGTGGGTATGGTGGAAGGGTTGCGCAGGAAGGGAGCTTGCGTGTTGGTGGGTGGAGGTGTCGAGGTGATGGGAGGTTGGCGGATGAGTGGCGGGTTGTTGGGTTGACTAGATGGTGTGAGGTGGCGTGTAGGGATGCGTAGAAAGAGGGGTAGTGGATTTTTAGGAATGGGTGTACGAATAAAGGGTGGCAGGGTGAAGGATGACTGGGAGGAGGAGGTGGATGCAGAGGCTACTTTCGTCAGTCGACCGGATGTTTCATATCGGGGAGATGTCGTGAATGCATAACTTGATGATTTGGAGCCTGGTGCTCTGGGAGTGGGTTTTGAACAATGCCCATGTTGTGCTGCTGCTGGGGAGGTTGAGGTTGTTGCTGCTGTTGTTGCTGCTGTGGTTGTTGTGGTTGCTGTGGCTATTGTTGTTGCTGGGGTGGCCTCCTCGCCTTCATCTCAAGGATATACTTCCTCATCTCAGCCCAATCTATACCTCCGCTATCATTTAAATTGTAAAAATAATCTTTGAAGTGGAAGCATACCTCCAAAGTGTGGCCTGGTCCCCGGTGGAACTCACAATATCGAGAGGTGTCAATATTGGGAGGCCATTGTGGCTTCTCCCTCGTCAAGGTGAGTGCATCGACAGCCATTAGGGCGTTGAAAATATCTGGGAGGGTTTCCGGCAATGGGGGATAGTGGGTCCTTCTTGGGCCAGGGGGTTTTCGGGGTTGTTGAGGCTCATAGTTGCCTGGAAGAGGGAATGATTGCATTGGGGAGGTGCAGTAGGAGGTTGCTAGGGTGGTACTCGGGAGGAGCGGGTTGCCGGTATTGAGGCTGTGGAGGCTGACGGTATTGCGACTACTGAGGTTGTTGGTGGTACGGGGGAGGTTGTTGGTACTGTGGCGACTGGGGCTGCTGGTAATGTGAGGGCTGCTGGGGTTGTTGGTAGTTTAAGGGTTGTTGGGGTTGTAGAGGTGGCGCCTTAAATATTGGTGGGTTGTTCGGCCTAGGGCTGGCTGTTGGGGTTGTGGGGCCCTAGTGTAGGTGTTGGGGTGGTAGGTGGAAGGACTGGGGCTGCCCATTGCACTCACCTGCTCGTTATGAATAACCCCCTCGGTCGTGGGGCCACCAGCCGAAGCGCCAGCACTCTCTTGAAGGTCTGGACCCTTGGCTCGAACATGGCCATGATGGGAGAGTCCTTTAGCTGGGTCTGGATGTATCGAGCTCTCTCATATAATTCCTCCATAGTGGTTAGCTTATTCATAGCCAAGATGTGTCTAAACTGAGGCGCGGCATTCGCTGTAATCATCTTCACTTGCTCGGCCACAGACAATGGATCTCTAACCTTTTAGCTACGGCCCTCCACCTATCAGCATAATGTGTGAAATCTTCATCTGCCCTCATCTTCTCAGCCATTAGATCAGTAATTGACAATACCGGACCCACTCTGTCTCTGTATCTTTGCAAAAACCTTCTCCGCGCTATCTCGAAATTTTCGACATCTGCAGGTTCCAGGGAATAGAACCACTCAAGGGTGGCCCTTCCAGGGACCGGCGGAAGAGAAAGGCAAGGGCACGGTTGTCATCTTGCCAGAAGGAGGATTCATACATAAATTCTTTGATGTGCACAAAGAGGTTGTCGGTGCCGTTGTAACGGTGGTATACCGGCATCTCAGAGGGGGGAAGGTGAAAGACTAGCATGGAAGGAAGTGCCAGTTCGAATGAGTCATTGGGTGCGAACACCCTTTTCAGCTCTTGTTCCAACTTACTTACCTTCGCCAGGAGGGCTTGGGCGAGCTGGTTGGTAGATGGTTGGTGAGGTGCCCCAGAAGGAAGGTGGTGGTGGGGGACATTCACCTGAGGGGGGTAATGGGGAGGAGCACTGGCGTGCGCGGGAACGTGGGTTGGGACCCGGGGTTGATAAGTGGGCTTCGCCGCGTCGGGGCTTGGTCGAACATGAAGGTGCCTCCATCGGGGCTGTGGGGGAGAGAGTGGATAATAGAATGTGCCCGCGAGGGGGCAAGAGAGGCTCATCCCATCGCGTCACGAGCAGACTCGATGTGGATTCCCGTGTTCGGGTGGTGAGATGGATTGGGATTGGGGATGTATTTCCCTTAAGAGCAACTTGAACCTCCTGAAGTTGGGGAGCCTGGAGGTTTTGCAGGATGTCCAAAATTTGGGACAGATCAACCGAGGTGGAAGGATTTGCAGGATCACGCCTCGGGGAGATTTGAGGAAGTTGAGGGAGTTGAGCATCCATCGCATTGACATGCGAATTAGATGGATCAACATAGGGGTGGTTGTGGAGTTGGGTAAGTCACTGTTTAGGGTCATACATCTCATCATACACATTATCACAACCCATGTCTTCGTAGTCGGCCATTGAGAGGTGTCACGTCCCGAGAATTACGCAGCGGATATTATTAATTAATTCGAGTCGATATTTCGAGACGTGAACAGTCGTCAAATAAGCCTCTAGCTAGCACGCACTAAATGTATAACATACATCATCATAGGGCCCAAATATTGAACTCAACTAATCTTTTATTCAATTCTCAACTATTGTATTCAAATGGAAACTAGTACCGGACTAATACTCAATAAAAGGGAAAATTACACTTATTCCTCACTTCCTTCTACATTGTACTAACACTCGAATGTAAACTACTAAGACTAGACTCATTGTTGGAACGCTCATCACTCGGACGCATTCCATCCTCGACTTGCTCTTCCTCTTGAACTTCATAGTCACCTAGATTGGGTAAAAGTAGAGAATGAGCAAACTAGCCCAGTAGAATTTATATCTCAATGTGCGGGCAATGATATAAGTGATTAACATTTAGAACTAGGTAAGCACGATGAATGTCATAATATGCATGTACGAATAAAACTCGTTAAAACATGATACATGAAAACAAGCTAGATGGAGTGAACAAGATAGAACAAGATTTAGAAGGATTAACAAGATAGAACTAGCAATAGATCACTTTGTACAAGCACGCGAGATTTCACTTGATGTCAAGAACGCAAGATATCACTAATTGCAATAAATACATGATGGCCATATCACGCAAGCAAGCAAGTAAGAATGTACGAGCACGATCAAGTAACACTAATCCGGCACGTAGACACTAATGTACACCGAGAAAAGATCCATCAAGAATGTACACCAGGACACGTGTATGTGGTATTGTATCTATCATTCAACAAGCAAGCAGGACTCCCAGCGCAGATGCAACGCCAGTAATCATTATACCGCATGGTTAACAGTATATTTATGACTCGCCGTCATTGGGGCTAGACTGGAGCCCTTGGACACACGCCGTGCCCTGTCAGCAATCTCATGAACATTTTTATATGTAGATACCCACAGTCATTAATAATGGCCAATGAGAGTTTCAATAAGTGAGCATGTGTAATGTCATGTTCATGATGATGATGAGAATAAGTAATAAGTAAATTGAACATGATTTCATTAGAACAATAGTCAAGAGATAAATTCGACAGCATAACGGTACGATTTATACTTTCGTTCAATCTTTACATTAATGGCTTTGGTCTAGATTGTAAATCACACTCACGAGAACAAGAAGAGAAAGGAAGTGCACGCTATCTCTAGGGAACTTCAATGGTACAACCAACTCGTCGGCCATGTGGGAATCCATGGTCAGAGGAGATTTACGGAGGCCTTGGTGAAAGGTCGCTAGTCTACCATTCGGAATGACCGGTAGAGAGTTTCCAATTTCCCAAGAAGGGGGCTACCTAACAGTGCTAGTGTGTAGTGCGGTACGCGTGTCTCAATTCACAACCATCGGTTTCAAACTCGCGGAAAGCACTTAACGTGATGGCTCGAATTGAACAATGCATTTAACTAAACATGGTTTGCAAGATTTTATGATAACCCTTATCATTTAAACATGGTAGAACAGTAGGAAGATTAATCATAAGTAGCACGAATGGATCATAACATTTAAGGAGCATTAGAATAGCATTCATGTAATTAAAGCTTTTAAATGGGTTAATCACTTTTAAGCCATTAAATAACAATCATGTAATGATCAGACCCAAGACATGCAACTTACACAGTAAATATCACGTTTTAACAGACCTCGGGTATATGCGGTAAAATTTGCAAGAAAACACATGGTTTCAGGTAAAAATCCTAAGATCGCGACATGGGCATATAAGGATAGCGACAGGCTGTCAGGCCCGGGTCAGGTCGCGACAGGCATACAAGGAAGGCGACATGGGGCTGTCAGGCCTGGGTCAGGTCGCGACAGGCACATACAGGAAGGCGACAGTGTGTTGTGAAGAACGCGACTGGGCGGTCAGATCAGGCAGCACGATAGCGACGGAGCGCACATCGTATTCAGAAAGCGACTAGTGAGCTGTCGCAACAAGACCTCTGAACGAGGCCTATCGGGCCGTCGCGTTCACAGGTTTTGCGCCTGACTCTGACAGAGCAAGGACAGTGCTTTGGATTGCGGTCTAGAACTTCCAATATGGACACAGGATGCTTCCGAAATAGAGAACAAATTGTACAGTGTATGAAAAATAACGAAACCAACTTTAAAACAAACCTAGACATACAAGGGTACTTCCAGTAAATCAGAATTAGAAAATAAGGATGGTTTCGATAGGCTTTGATCAAGTCGAACACAACATCAGACCAAGTGTAAACTAAAACTGTAGTTTCATGCAGTAACCCTATTACCGTGCTTATAACTCTCTAACTAATGACATTTAGACAAAACGTTCAACACAAGACTGAAGAGGACAACTAGTAGAATAACTTTCATGTTATGAGTTACTCTAATTCGGTCTTGAATCACATGTAACATACGAAGAACAGGAAAAATCCCTAACAGTGCACGACTTTGGAAAACGCTTATAATTCAAAATCTACTCAATGAAATTCGATGAAAACAGAGGGCAATGAAAACTAACTTGATGCTCTACACATTGGTATAGGAGATGTTAAGATTTGGCCCGAGAAAACCTACCTTTTGGGTTGATGAAGTCTCGTTCTTGCAGAAAACCCGTGTTCAGACCACTTGGAGGAGAACGCTTAATACTCGTGTATACTGCATGGAATTTGGGCATTCCACTTGGGTTAGGAAGTAGACTCGACCCTCTTTCCAGGGGTATAAGCCTTGCACGATGGGATTTAGGTTTGGCCTACCTTAGCTCGACCAAGAAGGTGGTGTGTGCAGGTCGCAGCAGACGAACGGTAAATGAAGCTTCTTGTGGTCGATCCACAGCTCCCTAGCCACCAAGAACTCCTCCACATGACCCCAGCAAGTTCTGAAACTCGTACCTAGGGTTTGGTGAAGAGTATTTAAGTAACTATGGTGTTTAGGAGTGCTATTGTAACTAGGAAAGAAGGGTTGCGGGATTGGCATGTTGGTTTCCTATTTTGATGATTTCTTCCTCCATTAGAGAGTCTTGGCCATCAAGCAACTTCCATGGATGGGTAGGCACGAATTTGGGTTGCTAAAAGTGTATGATTGCATCCCAATTAAACCCTAATGACCCCTTTCTAATTTCAGCCTATTTAGAGTACGAATTTCCATGCATTTTCTAGCTTTATTTGATTTTTGGGTCATATGTGGTCCATTGCCCAATTAAGATATTGGGTCATTAATATATAATGTTAGAAGTATTTCTAACATTTTTATTTAATTTATGATTGCGTCATATTTCCGTGTTAACGGTTTTCGACTTGATTCCTAATTTGGATAATCGGTCACCATGTGATGTTCACTTGGTTCAATCGGATTTTTCGTCGTACGAATTCTTTGTGGAACACTTAGGAATAATGTGTGGGGTTAATTTATAATTTCTACAGATTTTTCCGATGTGTTTTAGCACATACGATAATGATATGTATGTTTTAAATACTTAGATATTATGGAAATTATTTTTTCCATTTATTGAATTTTTATATAATTAAAATTTTCGGGGTGCTACACCCTCCCCCACTTAAGAGAATTTGGTCCCCAAATTTGTATAGAAAGGTTTTGTACAAGTGAGGTGTACTTGTGAATAGCTCCGGGTATCTTTTGCGCATTGCTTCCTCGGTTTCCACGTGTCATCTTCGTCCATGCGTTGATTCCATCTAACCCGTACTAGAGGATGACCTTGTTCCTTAGTTGGCGCAGTTCCCGGTCCACGATCTTAACTGGCTTCTCTTGATAGGTTCCGTCTTTGTTGAATTCAAAAAGTTCATATTCTATGACATGCCACGGATCTCGTACATACTTTTTCAACATGGATATGTGGAACACATTGTGTATTCCATCCATTTGTGGTGGTAAAGCGAGACGATATGCCACTCGCCGACTCTTTCAAGGATTTCGAAAAGCCTGACAAACCTTGGTGACAACTTGCCTTTAATGCAAAATCGTCTGATCCCACGACCTGGAGATACTTTCAAGAGATACATGTTCACCAACCTGAAACTCCAGGTCTCTTCTTCTATTATCTGCATATGCCTTTTGTCTTTGCTGCGCCACTGCCATTCTTTCTTTAATAAGCTTTACCTTCTCTGTGGTTTCCTTTATCATCTCTGGTCCTAACATTTGTTTCTCGCCAACTTCATACCAGCATATTGGAGATCGGCAACTCCTGCCGTAGAGTGCTTCAAATGGTGCCATTTGAATGCTAGCTTGATAGCTATTATTATAGGCGAACTCCACGAGGGATAAGTGTTCGTGCCAGCTACCTCCAAAATCTAGGACACATGCTCTAAGCATATCTTCAATCACCTGGTTGGTTCTCTCCGTCTGACCATCTGTCTGTGGATGGAAAGCCGTGCTAAAGTTTAGTTTAGATCCCAAGGAGTAGTGCAGTCCTTTCCAAAAGTGGGATGTAAACCTAGGGTCTCTATCAACACGATAGACACCGGTACTCCATGTAATCTGACTATTTCCTTCACATACAATGCAGCCAGAACATCTACTGATCACTTATTCTTTACTGGCAAGAAGTGAGAGCGACTTAGTTAAGCGGTCAACTATAACCCAGATACCATCGAATCCACCTCTAGATTTGGGTAGTCCGAAAATAAAGTTCATCCCTATACCTTCCCATTTCCATGCCAGGATTCTAGGGGTTTGAGTTTACCTACGGGTCGCAAGTGTTCAACCTTGACCTTTTGACATGTTAAGCATCGGGACGATATTCCGCCACCTCTCTCTTCATATTAGGCCACCAAAAGCTTCTTTTCAGATCTTGATACATTTTGGTAGTTCATGGATGAATGGTATACCTGGTCTTGTGTGCCTCATCCATAATCATTTTCTTTGTCTCCGCATGGTCGGGTACACAGACTCGATTCCGGAACAATAGTCTTCCATCTTCAGTTAATGAGAAATCCGGCCTCTGGTCTAGATTAGCCTTAATCTCCACAAGTACAGGGTCATTGTCTTGGAGTGTTGTGATGTTATCCAGTAGTGTAGGTTGTGCTCTAACACTAGCAACAAAGCATCCCTTCTCTGATGTCAGCATCAATATTCAACTTGGCGAAGTCCTCTAATAACTTCCATTCGTCCACCATTAAACTTGACAATGTGATCATTGGCTTCCTACTTAGAGCATCTGCCACAACATTTGCTTTTTTTGGATGATATTGGATCGTGAAGTCGAAGTCTTTAAGATACTCCAACCACCTCCGCTGTCTCATATTCAAGTCCTGCTGAGAAAACAGATACTTCAAGCTTTTATGGTCAGAAAACACAATGAATTTCTCACCATATAGATAATGACGCCATATCTTCAAGGCGAAGACTACAGCCGCTAGCTCCAGATCATGTACAAGGTAATTGTCCTCGTGCTTCTTCAATTGTCTGGACACGTAGCATATAACTTTCCACTTTGCATCAGCACACAGCCAAGGCCGATCCGGATGCATCGGTGTATACTTCAAAACTACCCCCGGCAACTGCAGCAGTGTCAGTACGGTGCGAGGTAAGGTGCCTTTTAATGCCTTGAAACTTTCTTCACATTCATCGGTCCATGCAAATGGATTCTCCTTCTGGTAAGCCTGGTCAATGGTACAACTATCTTTGAGAAATCTTTAATGAAGCGACGATAATAACCGGCTAAACCCAGAAAGCTCCTAATCTCCGACACAGTTGTCGGCCTTCCCCAGTTCTTTACTGTCTCCACCTTAGATGGATCCACAGCGATTCCCTCTTGGATATGATGTGACCAAAAAAGACACTTCCTCCATCCAGAATCACACTACTAGTTTAGCATAGAGTTGATTATCTCTGAGCACTTGCAGAGCAACTTCAAGTGTTCCTCAGTTCTTCTTTGGATTTGGAGTAAATAAGGATGTCATCAATGAACACCACTATAAACTGGTCCAAGTATGGCCTATAAATATTATTCATAAGTTGCATGAAAGCCGCTGGAGCATTTGTTAACCCAAACGGCATGACCACGAACTCATAGTGACCGTATCTACTCCGGAATGCAGATTTGTGAATATCCTCCTCCTTTATTCTTAGTTGATGGTAGCCTGATCTTAGATCTATCTGGAGAAATATTGTGCACCGTAGATCTGGTCAAACAGCTCGTCGATGCGGGGCAGTGGATACTTATTCTTCATTGTCAACTGGTTTAACTGACGGTAATCAATGCATAGCCTCATTGTCCCGTCCTTCTTTCTGACAAATAGCACTGGCGCTCCCCACGGGGATGTGCTAGGCCTGATAAAACCTGATCTAGTAATTCTTGGATCTGTCTCTTTAACTCCTGCAATTCAACAGGGGACATGCGGTACGGGGCTTTTGAAACAGGGGCTGCCCCAGGGAGTAACTCAATGGTGAAGTTTACCTCCCGCTCAGGTGGTATACCAGGTAATTCCTCTGGAAATACATCAGGATAGTCCCTGGCTATTGGAATGTCCTCTAGGGTGGTGGTTTCTTCTTTTCAGTTGCCAAGACGGAAACTAGCAAAGCATCACAACCCTGGTTGATCAGCTTAGAAGCCCTTAGGGAGGATATCAAGATAGGGTGTTTGTGATATCGGGTGCCAAGTAGTGATAGAGTGGAAGGTTTGGTCTTTTAAAAGTGACTCTCCTATGGCGACAGTTTACATCGGCATCATATTCAATTAGCCAATCGACACCAAAATGGCATCATAACCCTTCATGTCTAAACAGATAAGGTCGGTAGGGAGATTGTGGTCCTCCAATTATAGTTTCACATTTTGGCAAGTAGTGAGTGAGTTCAGATTCTGAGCCTAGTGGAGAGGCTACAGTGATCTTGGATTTCAAGGGTACAGGTTGACAGTAGTAGAGTTGCAGCAAATGTGGTGGAAATAAATGAATATGCAGCTCAGTATCAATAAGCACAAAAGCAGGTTGAGAGTGTATGGAAATGGTACCTTCCACCATACCCCCTTCCTCGGGTAGGTCAGCTTCTATGACAGCATTAAGGCGTCCCTGACGTCGTGGTATATTCTGAGCTCTGCCTGGTTGGTCCTTCATCATTGGACAGTCAGGAATACGGTGGTCACGACCACCACATCTCAAGCATGCCCCGAGCTTCTTCCAGCATTCTTCAGCTCGGTGTCCTGGTTTATCACAGAATTTGCAGTTTTCAACCAACTGCCTACCTTCATTTTAACTCTTTTCTCCGCAGCATCTCCTTCGGCATTCAGCCTCTTATGTTGTTGTTACGAAAGGTTGGAGCAATATTAGGTGCTCCCTTCTTGACAAAGACCGGCTTGGAGTTGTCCTTGCCCCTCATGCCCTCTACTTTGGCCATGGTGTCTTCTACCAGCTGAGCTCTTTGGACCATCTCAGTGTAAGTTTGAATATTGTGTGGTCCGAGCCTTTCAATGAACATGGGCCTGAGCCCATCCATGAACGTTAGCCTTAAGCCTTTCAGTTCCCACCAGGTGTGGGGCATACACCGCAAGACGTGCGAACTGAGTCATACTTAGCTACGGACATCCCTCTCTGTTTCAGTGCGGCAAACTCCGCTGCTTCTTTCTTTTTTTTACTGACTCTCTCAGAGAAATACTTTCCCCGGAATATCTCCAGGAATCCGTCCCACTCCAGTTCAGCTACATTAGGCAGGTGGGCCGATGTGGCCTTCCACCACGCTCGGGCATCCTTGGTAAATTGAAAAGTGGCCAGTACCACCTTCTCCCTATTAGTGCATTGCATTACTTGGAAGATCCTTTCTATTTCTTCCTGCCAGTTTTCTGCCTCGTCTGGGTCAGGGGATCCAGAGAACGAGGAGGGTTTAAACTCCTAAAATTGCGGTGCAGGTCAGCGGCTCCATTCCTTGCAGCTCCAGCTTGATTTCCAGCCTGAACTATATTTTGTAGTGCCTGGGTCAATCCAGCCACGGTTTCTTGCATAACTTGCCACTGATTACGAGCCATTGCTGTTGAGTGCAAGAGTTATGAGGTTCCTGAGAAAAGGATGGAAACCAATTAATGTCTCTTGATACTTCATAAGAGTCAATGGGTAGGAGTGTTTAATTCTTTCTAACATATTCCCAGTCTCTACCCATTCTCACCAGGTACTGTATTTAATTTTCATGACCTAGGTTCCATAGGTATCTCCTATTCCTAAGACATATCCTATTTGGTATTCCTAGGCTCTAATACCACTAAACTGTCACGTCCCGAGAATTACGCAGCAGATATTATTAATTAATTCTAGTCGATATTTTGAGACGTGAACAGTCGGCAAATAAGCCTCTAGCTAGCACGCAACTAAATGTAAACAACATCATCATAGGGCCCAATATTGAACTCAACTAATCTTTTATTCAATTCTCAACTCTTTGTATTCAAATGGAAACTAGTACAGGACTAAGACTCAATAAAAGGAAAAATTACACTTATTCCTCACTTCCTACTACATTGTACTAACACTCGAATGTAAACTACAAGACTAGACTCATTGTTGGAACGCTCATCACTCAGACGCATTCCCATCCTCGACTTGCTCTTCCTCTTGAACTTCATAGTCACCTAGATTGGGTAAAAGTAGGGAATGAGCAAACTAGCCCAGTAGAATTATATCTCAATGTACTGGCAATGATATAAGTGATTAAAATTTAGAACTAGGTAAGCACGATGAATGTCATAATATGCATGTACGAATAAAACTCGTTAAAACATGATACATGAAAACAAGCTAGATGGAGTGAACAAGATAGAACAAGATTTAGAAGGATTAACAAGATAGAACTAGCAATAGATCACTTTGTACAAGCACGCGAGATTTCACTTGATGTCAAGAACGCAAGATATCACTAATTGCAATAAATGCAGGATGGCCATATCACGCAAGCAAGCAAGTAAGAATGTACGAGCACGATCAAGTAACACTAATCCAGCACGTAGACACTAATGTACACCGAGAAAAGATCCATCAAGAATGTACACCAGGACACGTGTATGTGGTATTGTATCTATCATTCAAAAAGCAAGCAGGACTCCCAGCGCAGATGCAACGCCAGTAATCATTATACGCATGGTTAACAGTATATTTATGACTCGCCGTCATTGGGGCTAGACTGGAGCCCTTGGACACACGCCGTGCCCTGTCAGCAATCTCATGAAACATTTTATATGTAGATACCCACAGTCATTAATAATGGCCAATGAGAGTTTCAATAAGTGAGCATGTGTAATGTCATGTTCATGATGATGATGAGAATAATTAATAAGTAAATTGAACATGATTTCATGAAAACAATAGTCAGAGATAAATTCGGTAGCATAACGGTACGATTTATACTTTCGTTCAATCTTTACATTAATGGATTGGTCTAGATTGTAAATCACACTCACGAGAACAAGAAGAGAAAGGAAGTGTACGCTATCTCCAGGGAACTTCAATGGTACAACCAACTCGTCGGCCATGTGGGAATCCATGGTCAGAAGGGATTTACGGAGGCCTTAGTAAAATGTCGCTAGTCTACCGATTCGGATGACCGGTAGAGAGTTTCTAATTTCCCAAGAAAGGGGCTACCTAACAGTGCTAGTGTGTAGTGCGGTACGCGTGTCTCAATTCACAACCATCGGTTTCAAACTCGCGGAAAGCACTTAAGTGATGGCACGAATTGAACAATGCATTTAACTACACATGGTTTGCATGATTTTATGATAACCCTTATCATTTAAACATGGTAGAACAGTAGGAAGATTAATCATAAGTGGGACGTTCGTTTCGCCTCCGTCTTCGAATGCCGACTGGTGTGACCTTATCCGACGGTGGTTCACGGACGTGCCGCTCCTTCGTTGGCGATGGAGAATGGCCGGTTGACCTCGTTGACCCCAAGTTGACTGTGTTGACTGAGGAGAAAAAACAAAGAAGAAAACCGGTGAATAAGGGCGATATTGTGATCGCCAGGCCTTACTGTGCCCAAGGGGTTGTCTGATCACGTGGATGTAGCAGCTCGCGTCACGGGTGATGGTGAAGCTCCACTTCTCCTCCTTCAGCCGGCCAAAGGAAGAGAGCTCCACTTTCTTCTTTGGATCGTTCCTGCCACAGAACAAGACTCAATTAGACCCTAAATAGTGCAGCAAACGTTCAAAACGAAAGGTGGAAGGCCCAAAAGGAGAGTCCCGTACCGGTTGCGGACTTGAGAAGAGGGGTGGCCAAATGTTATGACCACCCTTCTTCCCTCCGTTTTTGGTTGGGAAACCCCTTTCTAGGTGTGTAGGAAGGTGCCCTACGTGCCTAGAGTGTGTGGGAAAGTGTGTGGACATGCAAGTATTTAAAGAGAAAGGAAGAAGAGAGGAAGAGGGGGGAGGTGATCCTCGTTGCTGGTGCTGCTAGCTCGTTGCAGAGGCTCCTTCAACTCAAAGAAGACTCCTTGGACGTCCCAAAGGTTGAGAGGAAGTAGAGGATGACTTGGTGAAGCTTGGGTGCAACTTTCTCTCTCCTCTCTCAAAGCTTGAGCATATGGACGTCCAGCCTCTCCCCCCTGTTCAGAGGACCAAGGGGAGTTATATAGACAGTGAGCTCGGGGTTGAGAGCATTGGATGCTCAAGTGTGAAGAAACACACTTGTGCATGTGGCAATCTATGTGTTTAAGCTCCAACCAATGGGTAGAGGCCATGTAGGCTTTTTACTGGTCAAGAGGGTGCCTAGGTGGCCCATATACCCGTTGGGAACGGCCACATGCGCTGCATGGGCGAGACAATGGGCAAGTGGGCTGGAATCTCGGGTTAGTTGCGCAGACCTGGTAAACCCTATTGACGTCCAGGGATCAAGCCGCCAACTCATGCAGACGTCCGTAGAGGGGACGCCAACTTGGGTCAACGTCTAGGGGGATTGCCGCCGACCTGTAGTCGGCGGCCATCGATGCTGCCGTCTACATGAGATCCGAGGCTGGTCAACACATGGTCAACGAGGCTTATTGGGCCAAAATAGCCTTGCGGGAGATGGGCCAAATCTCGCGTCTACAATAAGTAGCACGATTGGATCATAACTTTAGGAGCACTTAGAATAGCATTCATGTAATTAAGCTTTTAATGGGTTAATCACTTTTAAGCCATTAAATAAAAATCATGTAATGATCAGACCCAAGACATGCAACTTACACAGTAAATATCACGTTAAACAGACCTCGGGATATGCAAGTAAATTTGCAAGAAAACACATGGTTTCAGGTAAAATCCTGAGATCGCGACATGGGCATATAAGGATAGCGACAGGGCTGTCAGGCCCAGGTCAGGTCGCGATAGGCACATACAAGGAATGCGACATGGGGCTGTCAGGCCTGGGTCAGGTCGCGACAGGCCATACAAGGAAGGCGACAGTGTGTTGTGAAGAACGCGACTGGGCGGTCAGATCAGGCAGCACGATAGCGATGGAGCGCACGTCGCATTCAGAAAGCGACTAGTGAGCTGTCGCAACAAGACTTCTGACGTGGCCTATTGGGCCGTCGCGTTCACAGGTTCTGCGCCTGACCTGACCGAGCAAGGACAGTGCTTTGGATTGCGGTCCAGAACTCCATATATGGACACAGGGTGCTTCCGAAATAGAGAACAAATTGTAGAGTGTATGAAAAATAACAAAACATTTTAAAACAACCTAGACAACAAGGGTACTTCCAGTAAATCAGAATAGAAAATAAGGATGGTTTCGATAGGCTTTGATCAAGTCGAACACAACACACCAAGTGTAAACTAAACCGTAGTTTCGTGCAGCAACCTATACCATGCTTTAACTCTCTAACTAATGAATTTAGACAAAGTTCAACACAAGAACTTAAGAGCACAACTATTAGAATAACTTTCATGTTATGAGTTTACTCTAATTGGTCTTGATCACATGTAACATACAAAGAACAGGAAAAAATCCCTAACAGTGAACGACTTTGGGAAAACGCTTATAATTCAAAATCTACTCAATGAATTAGATGAAAACAGAGGGCAATGAAAACTAACTTGATTGCTCTACACATTGGTATAGGAGATGTTAGATTTGGCCGAGAAAACCTACCTTTGGTTGATGAAGTCTCGTTCTTCCAGAAAACTGTGTTCAGACCACTTTGGAGGAACGCTTAATACTCCGTGTTACTGTATGGAATTTGGGCATTCCACTTGGGTTAGGAAGTAGACTCGACCCTCTTCCAGGGGTATAAGCCTTGCACGATGGGATTTAGGTTTGCCTACCTTAGCTCGACTCCAAGAAGGTGGTTTGTGCAGTCGCAGCAGACGAACGGGGAAGAAAGATGAGCTTCTTGTGGTCGATCCACAGCTCCCTAGCCACCAGAACTCTTCCACACGACCCCCAAGTTCTAAAACTCATACCTAGGGTTTGGTGAAGAGTATTTAGTAACTATGTTGTTAGGGAGTCCTATTGTAACTAGGAAAGAAGGGTTGCGGGATTGCATTGTTGGTTTTACTATTTTTGATGATTTCTTCTCCATTAGAGAGTCTTGGCCATCAAGCAACTTCCATGGATGGGTAGGCACGATTTGGGTTGCTAAAAGTGTATGATTGCATCCCAATTAAACCTAATTACCCTTTCTAATTTCAGCTATTTAGAGTTACGATTTTCATGCATTTTCTAGCTTTATTTGATTTTTGGGTCATATGTGGTCCATTGGCCCAATTAAGATATGGGTCATTATATATAATGTTAGAAGTATTTCTAACATTTTTTATTAATTTATGATTGCGTCGTATTTCCGTGTTAACGGTTTTCCGACTTGATTCCTAATTTGGATAATCGGTCACCATGTGATGTACACTTGGTTCAATCAGATTTTCGTCGTACAAATTTCTTTGTGGACACTTAGGAATAATGTGTGGGGTTAATTTATAATTTCTACAGATTTTCCGATGTGTTTTAGCACATACGATAATGATACGTATGTTTTAAATCATAGATATTATGGAAATTATTTATTTCCTTTATTTGAATTTTATATAATTAAAATTTCCCGGGTGCTACAAGAGGGATCGACCGGAACGAAGCTGCATGCAAAATTCTAGAAACACACGATGTAATTTAACAAGCAACTAACAGACAACTACTCAAACAAGTTTGAGAGGAGTTAATGGCTTTTAAATCACACACTTGGATATGATTACGTCCATTAACGTATTCAATAAGACTTAACGTGGATTTTAATTATGTGTGTCTCTCCAAAAATGGGTATGGGCCTAAAATAGGTGAGATGACAACTTCGGGTTTTCTAAGCAACTTCCTCCGCGAAATGGGTTTTCTAGCTCGGGTCACCGGGGTGGTACAACCGGCTCGGTCCACTGTGAGGGAATCCACGGGGTACGGAGACTTACGGAGGTCCCGATGAGGATTCTCTAGCCCATTGAGAATGAATACCCAAAGGGGAGATAGCCCTCACCGGAAAGTGTGTGGATCCTAGGTAAGGAGGGAAGGAGGGCCCCGGCCGAAATGCCCTACAAATGCAAAAAATGCAAAGTAGCACAAATGGCAGAAATTGGCGCTCTGTGATAGACTGAATCACGTCCAGATAGTGGTCGCGGTTCAGTAAAAGGCGTCCGTTCTGTTGGCCGCGGATCTGACAGCTCCTGAAAGCTATAAGAGCCGAGGCAACTCCCTCCGGACTCTGTCACAAATAGGTCCAATCAGACCACCGTGTAAAGCAGAATAGAAAAGTGTCTGTTGTAACTGGACGCGAATAAAACATGCAACGAGGACAAGAAGAAAGACTGTAAATCACACAAGCATGCTTTCCACAATTTATAGAGGAAGAAGTAAAAACCCGAATGGAGAAGCTTTCTTCAGATAAAAGTAAGTACACGGGGAGGGGAACAAGATGATTTTTTTTTCTTCTTAAATCACAAATTTCATGCGAGAGTGTAGCGAAAATAAAGAAAATACGACTACAAGTGGTAATGACAACGGGACTCTCAATAGCACCTCGTGGGGTGCGGAAAGGGGAGTGTGGTACCGCGTGGGGTACGAAGGAGGGGCATACGTGGGTGCCAAAGGAGGGGCACACATGGGTGCCGAAGGAGGTAACCGGACTCAAAGAGAAGGGTCCCATCGTGATCGCCAAGTGTAGACAGTGTTTTTCCTCAACTCTTCGGAACACTGGTCCCACGACGAAAAATGTTGATTTTTAGAAAGAAGAAGGGAAAAAAAGAAAGAAGTTTTAAAAGGGATGGATGACGAAAAGAAGTGAAAATGAGGTAAAAATGAAAACATGTGTGTGTGCACAATGGATGTGTAGATCGCGATCGCCAGGTGCACGTGGCACCGAATGTAACGGACGAAAGGAAAGGTTACGTGTACTGTACCTCCGACCCGAAGAAAAGCGCGGGAGTTGTGGTGGTGGATTCTCCTTCCTTCTTCCGCCGGTCGGCCGACGAAGAAGATTCAATTCTGGGTTACCTTGCAACAAGAAAACGACAAGAAAACAAGGTGAACGGAGATTAGGCTATGTGGTGTAGTAAATGCAAATGAAGAGAAATCAAAACATGCAAATGGAGGCTAAACACACCTCATGGAGGTGGTGTTAAACCCCTAAGAAGTGGGGATGAGGAGATGCAATGTGTGTGTGTAAAGTGTAAAATGCATGTTCTAAAGAAGAAGAGAAATGAAGAAGATGGTGGGACGGAGCGGCGGCATAGCCCGTTGGGCGGCGGAAGATGGAGAGAATGGAAGGAACGCCGGTGGAGCTCTTCCTGCCGTGCTCCCGCGCTTGGAAACTTCGCCACGCGAGGAAGACGACGCCAGGACGGAGTGCGTGCTCCACCTCGACTCCAGAACGAAGCCTCCGGTCCGACAGGGTCCCGCCTTGGAATTGGAGAGTTGAAGTTCGGAGGTCAGGGTGGGAGTTTGGCAGGGCTTCGCCGTGGTTGAGATTGTTTTCCAAATGAGGACCCCTTGGGTCTATATTTATAGCCAAAATCGTGTCCTTTACAGCGGACGCCTATAGGGAAGGAAACGCGTCTATCTGACACGTCGCGATTCAGAAGGTCTCTCGATTTGCTTTGACTTGACATTTTTCATGATGGTCGTAGTTTATAGCTATGTTGTAAACCGCGTCTGGGCGGCTCGCCACGTTTTCTTAGGCAAATCGAATCTTTGACGAAACTGATCCTTGATTTGATGTTTATAAAATGCGGCGGCTGCTCGGACGTGATTCTAAAAACATCATGATTATTGACGTGGTGTCCATTAAATGTTGCTGACAGGGCGCAGCCCGAATCTTTGACTTTGAATCGCGGCGGGACAGGTGGACGCGCATTATTCACGTTAACATTTCGGATGCAGATCAACACTCAGAAAAGGGCGTCCGTTGTATTGGCCGCGAATAAATGAAGCTCAACAGACCCTCGGGAAAATAAATTCCTAAAAACCCTAGAAAAATCTAGAAGATAGGAAAATCACTCAAGAGGTTAATTGAGAAGATCCACTTCAGGCATCGTGGTATAAAATGGAATTTGCTCGATGTGCTGCCAAATTGGCGTGTCTACACCTGGAAGCAACTCTATAGTAAAATCTGATGATCAAATTCATCCCCATGTAATTAAATAAATTACATATCTATGGTGTGTTAACAAAACTCAAATAAAGTATGATCTAACAAGTTTTTATGAAGCTTAAACACAGGAAATAAATCACGGAAAATCAAGCAAAACTTGTAAGTATTCTTACCCTGTAGTATTTAAAGTTCAGATCACGAATTTGTCTAAGTACACATCGACTTTCTTTATGTTACAACGATTCATTAGAATCATAACGATTTCCACACTTCTATCGATTCATTTCCACAATGATTTATTGGGTATCATACTGATTTTCGTTTCATAATGATTTCATAAGTGTTGCATCGATTTCGATCTCAATGATTCGCTAAGTGAGCATATCGATTTCGATATCACAACGATTCGATAAGTGAGTAGAACGATTTGATCGCCGCATCGATTTGATAAATGAGAACAACGATTTCGATCTCACAACGATTCACTATGTGAGAATAACGATTTGCTCTCACAACGATTCGCTAAGTGAGCATAACGATTTCGATCTCACAACGATTTGGTTCTTGTAACGATTTAGAACAACAACTTGGACTCACAACGATTTGCCTTCATAACAATTCGATAAGTTCCACTTCGATTGGTCTTCATAACGATTCGATAAGTTCCACATCGATTTGGTCTTCATAACGATTTGATAAGTTCACATCGACTTGGTCAGTATAACGACTCGATAAGTTACACAACGATTGCTTGTTGTAACAATTCAATAAGTCACAACAACGACTTGGTCTGTGCAACAATTCGATAAAGCAAAACAACGATTTGATCACTACATCGACTCGATAAGTGAAACAACGATTTGGTTATAACAACTCACAATAACGACTTGCTTATACTCTCATAACGATTTGTCTCTACAACGATTTAGTTATGATTGTATAACGATTTATGTACATGTCGATTTGTTTATACATGTGCAACGATTTTACATAAACAACGACTCATTCACATAACGATTTCATAAGTCATACTCACAACGATTTCATGAGTTATAATGGCTTGATATTTAAACATATTTCAAATATTTTGAAAGTCAAAAGTCTTCCCTCGCTTTTCTCCGATATCCATGCATTTATTATGACTGAACATTTCACTGCACAATGCATGCCAATACATCTTCTATTCCTATGCTTATATTAGAAACATCTTTGGAAAACAATTGAATTTCTATTGTGATGTATATTATTCTGACGTTGACTGACAACAAGAGACAGCATAGCTGTCTATCATTAGCATTATTGTATGCAGGTCTCTGATAGCACAAACCGTTTACAACGTTGGAAAAAAATGGAAGATGAAGGATATCGAGAAAGATCTTCTCTTTGCATGCGTGTAATGTAAAGAACCGTTGACTGGAAGCTCTACAATACCATGCAGTCTAACGTATCCCAGAGCATAGAGACATGGACATATCAACGACTATTGCTCAAGAGAAGATAAAAATACAAGATTCAAGACTCTTGAAGAACTCTTTTGAAAAATTCTTCTAAAACGATCAACTGAGAGAGAAGCGTTCAAGCCAAACAGTCTTAGTAGAAGAGCCTTGTTCATTCCAATCCTCGTGCTCTTGCTCTCTGTGTTCTTGTCAAAATCTTTTAGAGAGCCATTTGAGTTCTGAGAGACTTTACTTTTGTAGATCTTTCTCTCTCAGTCTCAGCCTAAGATCTGATACTTGTTGTAAATCAGGTCTAGGGGCATTTCGCCCTTATTCACATTCCTGTGAAGTTCCTTTCTAGGTGAAGAGAGGACCTGTTGAAACAGTGTTTTATTCCGTTCGTGTTGAAGGAAGACCTGAGTTCCAAGGTGTTGTATTCTCTCAGGTGAAGAAGAGAAGTGTAGACACCCGGAAATTTAATTGCATAAAAAAATTCAAAATAAATAGAAATAAATAATTTCCATAATACTAGAGTATTTAAACATAGTATCATCATCGTATGTTCTAAAACACATCGGGAAAATTCTGTAAAAATTATAAATCAACCCTAAACATTATTACTAAATGTTTCACAAAGAAATTTGTGCCAAGAAAATTGGATTAGCCAAGTTTAAAGTGTTTCACGACTTATTATCGTAATTCATGAATAAGTCGAAAATCATTATCACACGTACTCGGATGAGTCAGACAATTAAATAAAAATCATATACGGACTTCAAATAATATCCTCTAATGACCCATCAAGAAATTTGGGTCAATAAAAATCATTTGGGCTAGGTTTAAGAGTTATTGTGACCGATTATCCAAATTAGGAAACAAGTCGGGAAAACCGTTAACACGAAAATACGATGCAACCATAAATAATTAAAAATGTTGGGGAGACTTCCAACATTATATATGATGACCCATTATCATAATTGGGCCATGGACAACATTTGGCCTAAAAATCAAATAAAGTTAGAAAATGCATAGAAATTTGTAACTCTAAATAGGCTAAAATTAAAAAGAGGCAATTAGAGTTGAATTGGGAGAGATCTTGCAGTCTTGGCAACCCAAATTCGTGCCTACCCACCCATGGAGGTTGCTTGATGGCCAAGACTCTCTAATGGAGGGAGAGACCTTCAAATTATGGAAAGACACAAGCCAATCCCGCAAACCTTCTTTCCTAGTTACAATAGGAATCCTAAATACCTTGGTTACTTAAATACTCTTCACCCAAACCCTAGGGACGAGTTTACAACTTGTTGGGGTCGTGTGGAGGAGCTCTTGGGGGCTGGGGAGCTGTGGATCGACCACAAGAAGGACATCTTCTTCCCCGTTCGTCTGCTGCGACGTGCACAAACTGTCCACTGAAGTCGATCAAAGGTCGGCCAAACCTAAACCAAACTTGCAAGGCCTATACCCTTGGAAAGAGGGTCAGGTTACGTACTAACCCAAGTGGAATGCCCAAATTCCATGCAGTATACACGGAGTATTAAGCGCTTTCCTCCAAGTGGTCTGAACATGGTTTTCAGGAAAAATAGAATTCTTCAACCCAAAAGGTAGGTTTTCTCCAGCCAAACCTTAACATATCCTATACCAATATGTAGAGCATCAAGTTAACTTTCATTTCCCACTGGTTTCATCAAATTTCAATGAGTAGATTTTGAATTATAAGCGTTTTGCCAAAGTCGCGCACTGTCAGGGCTTTTCCTATTCTTTATAAGTTGCATGTGATTCAAGACCGAATTAGAGCAAACCACAACATTAACATTTTTCTACTAGTTGTCTTTGTCATGTTTTGTGTTGAACATTTTCTCTAAATGTCAATAGTTAGAGAGTTATAAGCATGGTAAGAGGGTCGCTGCATGAAACTACGTTTTCGGGTGCACTTGGCTTTTACGTTTGTGTTTGACTTGATTAAAGCCTATCGAAACCATCCTTGTTTCTAATTCCGATTTACTGGAAGCACCCTTGCATGTCTAGGTTTGTTTAAAACTAGTTCGTTATTTTTCATGCTGTACAATTGTTCTCTATTTTTGAAGCACCCTGTGTCAATATAAGGCAGTTCTGGACCGCAATCCAAGAACATGTCCTTTCTCTGTCGGATTCAGGCGCAGACCCTGTGAATGCAACGGCCCGATAGGCCGCGTTCTGAGGTCTTGTCGCGACAGCAAACCCGTCCCGTTCTGAACGCAACGAGCGCCCCGTTGCTATCTCTTTGCCTGTTCTGACCCCCTTGTCGTGTTGTGCAATACCATTGTCGCCTTCTCATATGAACCGTCGCGAACTGCTTGCCTGATCAGACAAGCCTGTCGCGATCCTTACAAGGCACTGTCGCGTTCTGATCTGACCCAGTCGCGACCCTTACAAGGGTCCGTCGCGACCTCAGGATTTTACATGAAACCCCACTTATTTTCTTGCAAAACTTACTACTATACCTGAGGTCTGTTTAAATATGATATTTAGCGTGTAATTCACATGTCTTAGGTCTGATCATTGCATGATGGCTTATTTAATGGCCTAAAAGTGATTAACCCATTTAAAAAGCCTTAATTACATGAATATTATTCTAATTGCTTTCTTAATGATATGATCATTCATGAAACTTGTGATTTACTCTTGTTACCATTCTAGCTTGATTAAATGATAATTATATCTTAAAATCTTGTAAACCCATGTGTAGTTAAATGCATTGTCCATTGCATGCCATCATGTTAAGTGTTTTTTCGCGAGTTTGAGACCGTGAATTGAGAGCGTACATCACTACACACTTGCACATCTAGGCAGCCCTTCTTGGGAATTTGGAAGCTCTCTACCGGTCATTCCGAATCGGTAGACTAGTGACCTTTTCTCCAAGGCCTCCGTAAATCTTCTCTGACCATGGATTCCCACATGGCCGACGAGTTGGTTGTACCATGAAGTTCCCTGGAGATAGCGTGCACCTCCTCTCTCATCTTGTTCTCGTGAGTGTTATTTACAATCTAGACTAAAGCCATTAATGTAAGGATTAAACTAAAGTATAAATCGTATCGTTATGCTGTCGAATTTATCTCTGACCATTGTTATCCTGAAATCATGTTCAAATTAATTATTATTGTTCTCATCATCATCATGAACATGACATTACACATGCTTACATCTTGAAACTCTCATTGGCCATTATTAATGACTGGGGGTATCTACATTTAAAATTTTATATGAGATGCTGACCGGGCACGGAGAGTGTCCAAGGGCTCTAGTCTAGCCCTAATGACGGAGAGTCATAAAATAATGTTAACCATGGGGTATAATGATTACTGGCGTTGCATCTGCGCAAGGAGTCTTGCTTGCTTGTTGAATGATAGATACAATAACCACATACACGTGTCCTGGTGTACATTCTTGTTGGATCTTTCTTGGTGTACATTAGTGTCTACGTGCCTGATTAGTGTTGCATGATCGTGCTCGTACATTCTTGCTTGCTTGCGTGATATGGTCATCCTGCATTTAATGCAATTAGTGATATCTTGCGTTCTTGACATCAAGTGAAATCTTGCGTGCTTATACAAAGTGATCTATTACTAGTTCTATCTCGTCATCTTGTTCACAAATCTTGTTCTATCATAATCACTCGCTCTAGATTGTTTCATGTATCATGTTTTAACGAGTTTATTCGTACATGCATATCATGACATTCATCGTCCTTACCTAGTTCTAAATTGTTAATTACTTATATCATTGCCCGCACATTAAGATATAAATCCTACTGGGCTAGTTTGCTCATTCCCTACTTTTACCCAATCTAGGTGACTATGAAGTTCAAGAGGAAGAGCAGTCGAGGATGATAACGCGTCTGAGTGATGAGCGTTCTAATTATGAGTTATCTATAGTTGTTTATTTTGAGTGTTAGAACAATGTAGTAGGAAGTGAGGTATATGTACTTTTTCTTTTATTGAGTCTTAGTCCTGTAATAGTTTCCATTTGGAATACAATGAGTGAGATTTGAATAAAAGATTAGTTGAGTTCAATATTGGGCCCTATGATGATGTATGTTGTTATACATTTAGTGTGTGCTAGCTAGAGGCTTATTTGCCAAGTTCACGTCTCGGGATATCGTCTCGAATTATTCTGAATAATTAATATCCGCTGCGTAATTCTCGGGACGTGACAAGAAGGCCAGCTGTGGATGGATGTGTAAGTGTCCTTGAGGGGGACTATACCTTTGGGTAGTGGAATCCCGAGTTGTTGCTCAGGGACTGGACGTAGGACTCTGTGGAGAAGAGGTCCGAAACAGGATAAAATCCTTGTGTAGTGGGTTGCTTGTTTGTGATTGTTGTTTTCTTACTACTAACACTAACAATCAAACGTAGTGTTTTGTGTGAACGTTTTTGTTGATAGGTTTAGATAATCATTTTTAAGAATCTCATTCACCCCCCCTCTGGGCTTGCTAGCTGGGCAACAAGTGGTATCAGAGCGAATCTCTTCGACAAAGAAGATCTAACGATCTGAAGAAAAGAGATCAATGGTAGATCAAGGGCATTCGAGGGTCAGTCCGTCAACAGACTACCATTGTTCGATAGTGAAGATTATACCTACTGGAAAACAAGAATGGAATTTTTCCTTCAAGGGCTCGATTATCAGATTTGGTCTATTATAGAAGAAGGAGATCTTCTGGTTACATGTGAGAAAGACAAATGGACAGAAGATGATAAGAAGAGATATCTCTCAACTGTAAGGCTAAGAGCATACTGTGTTGCACTCTTAGTAAGAAAGAGTTCAACATAATTTCAGCCTGCAAATCTGTTATGGAGATGTGGGAAAAGTTGAGAATCACCTATGAGGGCACCGATAAAGTAAAGGAGATAAGAATAGACATTCTGGTGACACAGTACGAGAGGTTCTAGATGCAGTAAGGAGAAATAATTACACGGATGTACAGCGATTTACAGACATCACAAATGGATGGCTGGTCTTGGAAAGAACTATGAAATGGGAGATATGGTAAGAAAATTTCTGTAGCAACCTGATTTTTGCGGAAAAAATAAAAAATTGAAATAAAATAATTAAAACCTAGCTAAATGGATATTTAAATGAAAAGAGCATTAATAAAACATTAAATGGAAAAGAGTAATGGACTTTACTTAATGGATCCTCTAGAATTTATTGGGTCAAAAATATGAATTTGCAAGGGGAGAATAATAAGAAAATACCCTAAATTCGGAGTTTAATTATATCATAATTGGAAAGGGGTTATTAAAGTAATAAAAGTGGCAATTAGAGTAGGAATGGATTCCTAAACCTACCCCATATAGTCTAGCACGAATTTAGATACTATCCTAACCCAATTAGAGATTGGAAAGTAAGAGAGGAAAGGTGGAGTCAGGAAATCTCGGAATTAAGAGGAATTGAGTAGTAGTAAAAATAGGAACTTGTATTTTTAAATACACCTCTTAAACCCTCTTGGCCAACCCTAGCTCGTTGCCAAAGGTTGTTGGACTTGGAGAAGAGGCCAAGGAGGAGAGGATCTCGTGGGGAGAAGGAGAGTTCTGAAGCTTCTTCCTCGTTCTTGGAGTTTTAAGCCCTAGAAGACAAAACGAGTCAAAGGTAGGCATTCTCACAAGCATAAACCATGAAACTTTTTCTGTAGGATGTCTCGTCTATCAGGAACGAAACCCTCAAGTTTCATAATTTCCATCGAGCATATCTTAAGTTCTTGATTTTTCATGTTCTGCAACCTACATGACCCCGAACCCTCTTCTTAACTCTTGATTCCTTGTATACTCAATCCCATGCTACGAAATTTTTATTGTAGGAACTGATGCATGTTAGGCATCTTTGCCCCTAAAAGCCCTAATTCTTGTTGAGCATGTTGCTCGAATAAATCAATCTTGCTCTCTGTACCATGTTCTATGTACTCGTTATTGTTCATGCTCAAACCCTGTTCAAACCCTGCTCCCTCTCTAATTCCTATTACTGGAAGTACTCTCGTATGTCTAGTTTCATTTGCCCTGGTTTCATGATTTTTCATCGTGTATACATTTAGTTATGATTTCTGAACGACCCTGTATCAATCTGATATTCTGGTCCGCAATCAAATGTCTGGTCTGACTCCTGTCAGAGTCAGGCGCAGACCACCAGAAAGCGACGGCCCGATATGTCACCTTCTGAGATCCGATTGCGACAGCCTACCCATCGCATTCAGAAAACGACAGGTAAGCCGTCGCTATCCCTGTGCCTGTCCTGTCGCGACCCTTTCCCGCCTCTGTCGCGTTCACAAGGCCGTCGCGACAGTACCCATGTCGCGATCTGCCTACCCCTGTAGCAACCCTCATTGGCCTATGTCGCGTTCACAGAATTTTTGATGAAAACCCATAAAAAGTGTTGCTGTCAGTTATACCCCCAGTAAAAATTTGTTTTAAAAAAATGGAGCTACATTGAATGATTTAAAAATACATATTCACAACTTATTTCTAGTTATGATTTCTCTTACACATGCACACACATGAACCATCCATATGGGCTGAAATTTGGCAGAAAATATCTCACAATGTATCTGGTAAATTATTGCAATAAAGTATATTACTTGCCTTATTTTTAAAGGACTTGTATTCGTTTCTTGTGTTGTTCATATACCAATATCGACGCTCCACTGTTCTAGAATTCCTCTAGAACGTCGAGCACCTGTTTTATATACACACTTTACTTGGCTTGTGGTGAACTCTCCGTCGGATATTCCTTTCGCCGGACTAGTGAACCCTTGCACAAGGCCTCCGTAAGTCTCCTCTGATCATGGATTCTCACATGGTCGACGAGCCGGTTGTACCCTAACACCCATTACACCTTTAGGGATCGATATGATCCAACGCTATTAGAAGTTCGCTCTTACCTTGAATCACGTCGAACCTCTGGACTTGTGCATAACATGGCCAGCGGGAAGATCGTGAATTCCACTGACTGCCGATACGACGTGCGCATGTTGTGCAACTGTTCATATCGCATGTTTACTCGTCGCATTACGTGCAATGTCCACTATGTCTCATCTGTACTCTACTCGCTCGTCTATTCATTCGCTCTACAATCTCGTCTATTCATCTAGTGCTCATCTATTTCTTGGTACTCTATATTGGCCATTGACTGATTGTCTAAAGATAAACAATATAACCAATGCCTGGCAATATATAAAGGGCCCGATCTGGTCCTGGATGTGCGCCCGAAGTGCTAGTGCCCATGGGAGTAAATGATCAGAGTGTTTGGCATTACACTCAAGTGCTATCTATCTCGACTATCTATATGACAATCAAAACACAAAACGTGCTATACTCTCTCGCTGTCTAGAATGACAAACATGTGCTATACTCGTCATGCTATTATTATACTTGTGCTAGTTGTGCTATGGCCATCCTGCTATTCGTGCTATACTTGATACTTGTGCTATTTTTGGAAACTATGTTCAATCTCGTGCTATCCTGTTACTGTTGTGCTATCTCTTGCTATATTTTGACTCTCTTGTACCTGCTATCTTTAGATACTCTTCCATTAAATGCGTTAATTATTTAAAGCCTGCTTGAGCCTGAGATTTAAGTCCTACTGGGCGTTATCGCTCACCCTACGTATTTGATGTGTGTTCTCAGGTGAGACCGAGGATGACACATACACTCACGAAGAGGGAATGACCAAGAGTGAAGCCAGGAGTACCCTCGAGTCATTATGTTACCTAGAGTTGTAGTTAGTCGTTTCATTTTATTGCAATGTAATTGGGCCCTATAGAATGGCTCTGATATTAGTGGTTGTAACTAGACATTTGAAAGATTATTAATGAATGAAATTGTTTTAGTATTTATTCTTGTTCAATGGTTTGATGTCTAGTACTCGCTCTATACTCGTTCACTTGGCTCTGCCTTCGCGCTCCGATATTCCGCGTCAGGGCGTGACAGTTTTGTGGTATCAGAGCCTAGGTTATTCTAAGTATAGGGTGATCTAGGTTGACCAGCCTCGACTAAGAGTCAGTAATCCTACCTATGAGAGATGTGGGTAGAACCATGGGTAACTAACTAAGTAAACACACACACGCACAAATTGAACTTTTAATCAGCATTATAACTATCAAACTATTTTTTAGGAACTAACCAGCTACAATGACTGCGGAAGTGCCCAGATGAGAGGCATGCAACAATCCCTCCAGGAACTGACTCGTGCCATACTACAAGTGTAGCACCCGGAAATTTTAATTACATAATAATTCAAAATAAATGGAAATAAATAATTACATAATATCGGAGTGTTTAAACATACGTATCATTATCGTAGGAGCTAAAATACATCATAAAAATCCGTAAAAATTATAAATCAATCCCAAACATTTTTACTAAAAGTTTCACAAAGAAATTTGTGCCAAGAAAAATCGTATAACCACGTTTAAAGTGTTTCGCGACCTATTATCGTAATTCATGAATAAGTCGAAAAATCATTATCACACGTACTTGGATGAGTCGAAAAATTAAATAAAAATCTATATGGACTTCAAATAATATCCTCTAATGACCCATCAAGAAAAATTTGGTTCAATAAAAATCATTGGGCTATCTTTAAGAGTATTGTGACCGATTATCCAAATTAGGAAACAAGTTGGAAAAACCGTTAACACGGAAATACGACGCAATCAAAAATTTAAATAAAAGTGTTGGAGGGACTTCCAACATTATATATTAATGACCCAATATCATAATTGGGTCAAGGACATCATTTGGCCCAAAAATAAAATAAAGCTAGAAAATGTATGGAAATTCGTAACTCTAAATAGGCTGAAAGTAGAAAGAGGCAATTTGAGTTGAATTGGATGCAATCATGCATTCTTGGCAATCCAAATTCATGCTATCTATGGTGAGAGGTTTCCTAAAGCCTCACACACTCTAAGGGAGGAAGGAATCCTCAAAAGATAGGAAACTGCCCTGTCAAAACCGCAGCTTAGCTTTCCTAGTTATAATAGGACTCCTAAAACACCATGGTTGCTTAAATACTCTTCACCAAACCCTAGGACGAGTTTTAGAACTTTCTGGGGTCGTGTGGAGAAGTGCTTGGTGGCTGGGGAGCAGGAGATCATCCACACCAAGTTGTTCTTCTTCCCTTGTTTTGTCTGTTGCGACCTGCACAGACCATCATCTTGAAATCGACCAAAGGTGAGTCAAACCTAAACCAACCTTGCAAGGCTTATACCCCTGGAAAGAGGGTCAAGTCTACGTTCTAACCCAAGTGGAACGCCCAAATTCCATGCAGTATATACGGAGTGGTAAGGTTCTCCTCTAAGTGGTCTGAACACAGGTTTTTCTGGAAACAACGAGACTTCTTCAACCCAAAAGGTAGGTTTTCTCAAGCCAAACCTTAATATATCTATACCAAGGTGTAGAGCATCAAGTTAATATTCGTTTCCCACTGGTTTCATCAAATTCTAATGAGTATATTTTGAGTTATAAGTGTTTCTCCAAAGTCGCGCACTGTTAGGGTTTTTCCCGTTCTTCTTATTATGCACGTGATTGAGACTGAATTTGACTAATCTTCCTTCACGAAAGTTTTTCTAATTGAAGTGGAGATCATCTTTTATGTTGGACGGTTTGTCCAAAAGTCCTTGGTTAGAGAGTTACAGGCGTAGGAAGAGAGTCACTGCATGATACTGGGATTTCGGGCTACACTTGACTTTCTGTTCTTCATATGTTTCTCGGGATTCGAGACCGAATTAGATCAAATCCTCAACAGAAACGTTCTTCTACTAGTTGTTCACATCATCTTTTGTGTTGAACTTTTGTCTCAATGTCATTAGTTAGAGAGTTATAAGTTGGGTAAGTGAATCGCTGCATGAGACATGTTTTCGGGTCACACTTGACCATGTTTTGTCATGGAGGGCAGCTAGTGTCGACACTACCTCATCTAGTGTCAACACACTGTCCCAAAACAGCCCAGAAAGTGTTCTGGGAAGCTCTCTAGTGTCGACACTACCTCATCTAGTGTCGACACCCTGTCCCAGAGCAGCCCAGAAAGTGTTCTGGGAAAGCTCTCTAGTGTCGACACTACCTCATCTAGTGTCGACACACTGTCCCAGTTTGACCCAGAAAGTTCTGGGAAACTGATCTAGTGTCGACACTACCTGATCTAGTGTCGACACACTGTCTCATGTTTTCCAGAAGGTTTTCTGGAACCTGTCTCTAGTGTCGACACTACTTGAACTAGTGTCGACACTACCTGACCAGTTTTCATGTTTTTGCTTTATGTTCGAACCATAGTGTCGACACCAGTGTGGATTGTGTCGACACTACCTTTGCAAATATTGCAAGTCTTAAGTCAAATCATTGCATTATGTCTACTTAATGGCTTAAAAGTGTTTAACCCATTGAAAAATCCTTAATTACATGAATATTATTCTAATTGCTTTCATAATGATGTGATCATACATAAAACTGGTGATTTACTCTTGTTACCATTCTAGCTTGCTTTAAGTGAGAGAAATTTTATCTTTAAATCTTGTAAACCTATTTGTAGTTAAATGTTGTTCATTGCTTGCCATCATGTTAAGTGTTTTTTCAAGAGTTTGAGACCGACGGATTGTGAATTTACACATGTGCATCTCTACACACTTATACATCTAGGGCGTGCACTTCCTTTCTTCTTGTTCTCGTGAGTGTGAATTGCCATCTAGACTAAAGCCATTAATGTAAAGATTGAGCCAAATTGTAAATCTTATCATTCAGCTGCCGAATTTATCTCTTGAAAATTGTCCTCATGGGATCATGTTCAATTTATTTATTTCTTCTCATCATCATCATGAACATGACATTACACATGCTTATTTTTTGGAACTCTCATTGGCCATTATTTATGACTGTGGGTATCTACATTTAAAATTTTACATGAGATGGCTGACAGGGCACGGCGTGTGTCCAAGGGCTCCAGTCTAGCCCCAATGACGGAGAGTCATAAATATACTGTTAACCATGGGGTATAATGATTACTGGCGTTGCATCTGCGCTGGGAGTACTTTCTTGCTTGTTGAATGTTAGATACATAACCACATACACGTGTCCTGGTGTACATTCTTGATGGATCTTTTCTTGGTGTACATTGGTGTCTACATGCTTGATTAGTGTTACTTGAACGTGCTTGTGCAATCTTGCTTGCTTGCTTGCGTGATATGGCCATCCTGCATTTATTGCAACTAGTGATATCTTGCTTTCTTGAAAACTATTGACATCAAGTGAAATCTTGTGTGCTTGTGCAAAGTGATCTATTGCTAGTTCTTTCTTGGCACCTTGTTCAAAAATATTATTCTATCTTGTTCACTCTATCCAGCTTGTTTTATATATCATGTTTTAATGAGTTTTGTTCGTACTTGCATATCATTCATCGTACTTGCCTAGTTCTAAAATGTTAATCACTTATATCATTGCCCGCACATTGAGATATAAATCCTACTGGGCTAGTTTGCTCATCCCCTACCTTTTCCCAATCTAGGTGACTATGAAGTTCAAGAGGAAGAGCAAGTCGAGGATGGGAATGCATCCGAGTGAAGAGCGTCCCATTATGAGTCTAGTTTTCGTAGTTTATTTTGAGAGTTAGAACCTGTAGTAGGAAGTGAGGGGTAATGTACTTTCCTTTTTATTTGAGTCTCAGTCTTGTACTAGTTTCCATTTTTATAAGTTGAGTTGAAATTGAATACAGTTTTTATTGAGTTCAACATTTGGACTCTATTATGATGTTGTGTTGATACACATTTAGTGCGTGCTAGCTAGAGGCTTATTTGCCGACTGTTCACGTCTCGGATATCGACTTTAATTAATCAATAATATCCGCTGCGAAATTCTCGGGACGTGATTGTTTAGTGGTATCAGAGCCTAGGAATACCAAATAGGATATGTCTCAGGAATAGGAGATACCTATGGAACCTAGGTCATGAAAAATTAAATACAGTTACTGGTGAGAATGGGTAGAGACTGGGAATATGTTAGAAAGAATTAAACACTCCTACCCATTAACTCTTATAATGTATCTGGAGACATTAATTGGTTTCCATCCTTTTCTCAGGAATCCTCGTAACACTCTCACATAACTGCAATGGCTCGCAACCAGTGGCAAGCTATGCAAGACACTGTGGCTGGACTTACGCAAGCCCTGCAAAATGTAGTTCAGACTGGAAATCAGGCTGCAGCTGCAAGGAACGGAGCCGGTGATCTGCACCGAAATTTTAGGAGTTTGAACCCTCCTCGTTTCTCTGGATCCCCTGACCTAGATGAGGCAGAAAATTGGCAAGAGGAGATAGAAAGGATTTTCCAAGTAATGCAATGCACCAACAGAGAGAAAGTGGTATTGGCCACTTTCCAATTTACTAAAGATGCTCGAGCATGGTGGAAGGCCACCTCGGCCCACCTGCCAAACGTACTGAACTGGAGTGGGCCGGATTCCTGGAGAT
>JACBKR010002641.1:0-33839 GCA_014218235.1 Colocasia esculenta | reverse complement strand
GCTCGTTACGCCTATTTCCCGTCCTGTCAACCAACTGGCACCGTCATCGAAGAGCACCCCTCCTCCAGGATGGCTCAAAGACCTCCATTGTTGACTCCTGTGATCGGCAGCCGCCAGTTTCCGCTGCGGCGTACCTCCGAGCAGATCACCCGCCTTTCCTCACCGAACAGCTATGAACAGCTTCCGAGCCAGAACAGTGACTCTGCTCGGTGAAGCTACCCTCGATGGTACCGAACAGCATGTTTCGATCCCCCACGAGGGTCACCTGCTCGGAAAGCATTTCAAAGGTTCCGAGCAGCCTCTGGCTTCCAGAACGTTGTAACCGCCTCAGGCCACGTTCTCCACCATCAAGTGGCGTGAACTGCTTGGCAGACCAACGGGCATCGGAGTCATAACTCCTCCCGTTACGCGCGTGCGTCAAGGCGCCTCTTCAGGCACGATCTGCCCAACGTTACGCACGTTGGCCTCTGCACCACGCCTATAAGGCACAGTCAGTACCATGCAACGGTACGCTCTCTTCCCCTCGCGAACACACTCTCGCATTCCGAAACCCCCTGCCTTACAAGCTCTCTCCACTGACTTAGGCATCGAGGGTTTCCCCCGGTCTTCACCGGGCCTCTGATCCCATTCTGATTTTGCAGGTTCCTTTCGCCCTCACCACCATCGTCCTTCCTCTCTCATTCTAGTGAGGCCCGTTTGGCTCAGGCCCAAACAGGATCGTACTACCACAACTCCCTTCCTCTTTCAGGTTATCCTGTGGCGTGAAGCTATTTTAAATACCATGGTTGGACGTTTCTACATACCAACAGTCATTTCAGGATATTGTTCTTCCTCAGGGTTTTACCCTCTCTAGATACATAAGTTATAAATTAGGAGTTCCTTCTTACACTGTTGTTATAAATTACAATTGTTTTCTTTCAATTACTGTAGTCATTCGTTCACCTCCTTAGACCTCCTTGTATATCCCTTACTAGTCTCAGACTCGTGAGAGGCGGATCCGGATAAAAGTATTCGGACTGCTACAAATTGTCATCTTAATCACCTATTTGTCACCCTTATTAGATAAGGATGATAATAACAAACAAAGGTGACAAATCATGTTTACCTATTCGTTTCTCTTTCTTTTCTGTGCAGAGTTCATGGAAAACTACCCGTCTAGACGAATAGACAAATAGTCAGTATTTCTCTTTCGTTTCCCTCCTCACCGAAAACGCCATGATCTGCCTCTATGCAGAGTTCACGGAACACAATTCATTGAATCCCATGAAACGCAAGTTTCAATGGTCCATTTGAAAGTCCAGACTTTGAAACTGGATAATTTGTGCTGATTGTGCATCACCTCCTAAACGGTGCGTGTCCATCCAGGTGAAAGCGAACAATTTGGCATAAAAGACTGAGAAGATACATAATCGTTGTTCATGCTTTTCCACTGGATTTCATGACCACAAGCACAAATATCCCTTCATGATTCAACACAAGAATCCTTAATATCATAGGGAGTTTATTGTGTCGTGCAAACACTCATGAGGCATAGATTGTCGCTAGGGGTGTCCACGGATCGAATTAGATCCTTGGTGATCCAAATTGAGATCTGAATTCACAAGATTCAGAACAGACCCGGATCCAAAGTTAGAGCACATTTCAGATCTAGATTCGGATCAAGATCCAAATTCACCTACGGATTTAGGTCAAGAACTGAATTCCTGTCATATATCATCTTAGTTGCCTTCTCAATATAATATAAAACTTTAGAAAAATTAAATAGACTTTATCTGTGCTGGTTATAGCAAGAACAGACTCGTGACTTTCAGATGGATGTCTGGCATGCTGATTTCCTAAAAGATGATGAGTAATTCCATTAAAAATATAAAATTACTTATAAATCATAACCCAGGTCCAAAACTCTACTCTCATGTTGTATATAAGGAAATTCAATTTCAAGTCCCAAGGAAGATACATATGATCACAGGTTACCAGTTGTTTAACAATGGAATTGCACAATCTATTTTAATAAAGACAATAAAACGTATGATCTCTTCTACAATGAAACCTTTATTGTTCAACAATGGAATTGCAAAAATGGCACTAGTTACCAGAGCTGTTTGTTCAGGGTGGCGAAGTTTGTGCCCTCAACGACATTGAAATTTATGGAATTGGTGACTCTCAATAAGTCAAGAAAACTCTGAAAAGAGGGATAAACAGGACTGTTCCCCAACCTTCACAACATTTTGAATCAACTCACTTGCCCCAAGTTCACAATTCAAAACTGGACAAAAGGCATTTACTGTCTGATCCCTAGTTGGAACCATCTGGTAAACTTAGAATGTCAGACAATGGAATCTTAGAAATAAATCATCAGATCAATGGATGACACTAGATTCTCCATCCAGCAAAGACTTGAGGGTATGTACTCTCTAATCCCTACCCTAAAATTGAAGTAAAAGTAGATGATGCAGCCAGATAAAACTGAAAGTTGAACAAAGAACACGAATCAGATGTAGAGAAGAGAGAGAGTTGTCTCTAGAGAGGTTGATCAGTAAACTTCAAAAAGAAAACATGACAACAATCCTTTGATCCTTGAGAATTAAGAATAAATAAACTAGGGTTTTCATAGCAATTAGATTCACACACCCAAAAAGGAAAATAAAAAAAAACACTCCAGGAAGATAATTCAGAAACTGGCTGAATGTTTACAGGGAGGTACCATATAAACACAATTAGTATTATGCTTTATGGAGATAATTGAAGAAAAAAAATTGAGACAGGATCAGAATAAAAAAATCACAGTACGTCAGTGTATTATTACACTTCTAATGCATGTTTTAGAAAGCATTAGTTTTGTTCAAACAAGCATCCATCTCAAATGGATTTTAAAGTAAGAAAAAAACAGAAGCAAGAGATCGGATTCCGAAGAACACACCCACATTTATACAAAACCTCAAGAGTTTACCATAGAAACCAAAAAAAATTCACAACCTTGTCTACGAAATTGAAAAGAAAAAAAGGAGAAGCGGGAGGAGGACCGGAGAAGGTCCACACCTGAAACACTGCAAACACTGTGACAACAGCAGGGATGGTGGCAGCCTCTGCTATTCTCGTTCCACGATTAGGAATACCTGGAACTTCCAGCCATGAGAACCAACCCATATCTCTAGCTATTCCAGGGTAGGATTGGAAAAAGTTCATAAGAAATAAGAAACCTACTGCAGTGGAGTGACAGGGAAGAGAGAAAGAGAGAGAGAGATCTTCCAGAAGAACCCTGGAAATGCATAGATTTACGGGTGGCGTATGTGGCATCCGCCACCGCAGGAGGGAGGGGGGGAGCCCTGCCACCCTGCCCATGCAACGGTTCCTTGCCGTTTGCATGGGGGCACCAGAAAAGGGCCCTCGGGCCATTTCTGGTAAGGGGGAGAGCAACCCCCACCCACCGCGGCGATATTCCCTCCCCTCCCACCCTTCGCCATCTTCCCCCCCCCCTCTTCCTCTTCCTCTTCTCCTTCTCCCCCCAGCCACACAGACTTCTCTCTCTCTCTCTCTCACTCGTTGTGTCGTCGCCGCCGACAGCCGTGGAGGAGCCCTGTCCTCGGGGTCGCGCCGTGGGGGAGGACTCATCACCGTGCCGCCGCTGCCTCCGCCGTGCCCCGTCATCGCCACCGCCCTCCCTTCCTCCCCTGCTCGAGGTTGCACCAGAGGGAGGAGTTGTCGTGCCGTCGCCGTTGAGCCGCTTTCGCCGCCTCTGTTCGTGCCGCCGGCAGGTCCTACCGTCGAGGTAAGGATCCCCCCCTTCCCTGTCCGGCACCGGCAACCTCCACCCCCCTGCGTTGTTTCCCTGTCCGGCACCGACAACCTCCACCCCCCTTCCCTGTCCGGCACCGGCAACCTCCGGCCCAATAGTGCGTGTTGACCGGTCAACCGGGGGCTGTCGTCCAGGGTTTCCGGCACCCGTCAGGGGTGTTCCGAGGGCTGGCCGACTCTCTGCTTGTGCCGTGTGGGCATTTCAAGTTGACTAATTGTTGTGCCCTAGTCTGCTTCCGCGTGAGTTTTGTACCGTACTCGTGACGCTTGTGCTGACTCCCTAGCACTGCACCTCACTAGTCTTCGCCCAGTGCTTTGGCACTTGAGGGATTGACCCAGTGCACAGTGCGCTTTTGGGGTTGTTACCGTTTTCTGGGACCCCCGTCCTCGTGGGCCCGTTGAGGGTGGTCTTCGAGCCACGAGTGCGTCCGTCGAGCGTTTCTCCGGACGAAGGGGACAACAGTGTTGGACAGCGGCGTTGAGTCGTTTGTAGAGCTGTTGGACCCTAAAAGTCTGCAAACGACATCCAAGGATTTTCCTCTGAAGTAAACAAGGAAATCCTCAAGTGGCATCAAACTCCCCGAACAAATCAAAGAAGGGCAATGCCTTGTGCGAATATTGAAGTACAAATACAGCATGGAAAAAATCCGGCAGCACAGGGCCCATAAAGGCCAAGTGTAAAGTACAAAAACACGAAGAAATCCAACAATACGAGGTCCATAAAGACTAAGTATGAAGTACAAACACAAGGACAAGTCCGCAACGAAGCTCCAAGGATTCAAGTCCAATTCTTCGCCAAGCAAAGCTCCGAGCAAGGAAGCAAGACTTCGACAAATTGGGTACCCTCAAATGGGACATGTAATGGCCTATTTATAAGCATCTCTCCCCCCATTTTGAACCATTTCCTGGTTTAAAGGGAGGGGAGGGGAGAGCCTCCACCGTTTTCCTCATGAAAACGGTTGGAGGACTCCGACCGTTTCATACAAAACCGGTTGGAGGCTCCCCTCCAACAGGTTTCATATGAAACCGGTTGAAGGGGAGATGCCCCTCCAACCGTTTTAACATAAAAACGGTTGGGGGGTGCTCCCCTCCAACCGGTTTCATGTTAAACCGGTTGGAGGAGATGCCCCTCCAACCGTTTTAACATAAAAACAGTTGGAGGGGAGCCCCCTCCAACCGGTTTCTATGTAAACCGGTTGGAGGGGAAACCCCTCCAACCGGTGGGGAGATCCCCCCTCTCCCTCTCCTGTTTATGCAGCAAGAGGGAGGGGGAGCCGTCCCCTATAAAAGGGGAGGCACCCCCTCCATTCAAAGGGGAGGAGCCCAAAAAAAAAAAACCCCCCTTTATGCTGGAAAAACTAGTCCCCAATAGCCTTGTAAAGCCCCTTTCTTTGTTCTAAAAAATTCAGAAATAGCAAGTTTCCTTTCTTCCAATCCCCTCAACTTGTTCTTCCAAGTTCTCGGTTTGGCGTGAAGGTATTGGCCCACTCTTTGCTCGATATGGGGTGAAAAGTGTAGATAGCGCAGAAGGGAGGGGGAGATCATGGTTCAAAAACTCGGCCGGATCGGGATCGGATCGGCCGAGTCGGCTCGATTTTGGGCCTCCCGATTCGAGCTGGGATAACCTAGCCGGTCCTTGCACGCGGATCGGACCGGCTCGGCTGGGCTCGGCCGGCTCGCCGAGCCGGCCCGATCCTGTTCACCTTGTCATGGGCTGAGTCCAGGCCAATCCCGGCTGAGTTCAGGCTGAGTCCACTGCGATTTCAAGCCTTATTTACCTGAATATCATTTAAGTGAATGCTATTATTTGTAGTTTCATTTACTTAGATATTACATGTAAATAAGGAAGTACCCCCCCCATTGAATCTAATAAAAATATCAAAAAACATATCTCTTACCAATAAAAGTCAACTCTCCCACTGAAGAAGAAAATCGCGATTTCGTTGATTTTAGCGAAATGCTAACTTTCTAATCTCTCATATTTAGCTTATCTAAAAATTTGATATTCAAATAAACCATATGGAACACTAAAAATCTAAAGTCCGGTAAAAAAAATCAAACGTGCATATGACTTTGCCAAGGGACCACTCTCCTACTGACAGCACTGAGTCTGCTTGAGACCTTTCAGGATTTGGTCAAACCTAAGCTATCATTATCTAAACTCATGAGATTTTTCACTTTTTAATTGAAAAGAAATTAGAAGTGACAATTCTCATGACTTTGAGTGATGATTTTAAGTTTGACCAAATCCTGAGAGGTCTCAGTAGACTAAATGTTGTTAGTAGGAGAGTGCTCCCTTGGAGAAGTCATATGCACGTTTGACTTTTTTTACCGGACTTTGGATTTTTAGTGTTCCATATGATTTATTTGAATTATCAAATTTTTAGATATGCTAAATTATGAAAGATTAAAAAGTTAGCATTTCGCTAAACACGAAATCACGATTTTCTTCTTCGGTGGGAGAGTTGACTTTTTATTGTAAGAGATATGATTTTTTTGATATTTTTATTGAATTCAAATGGAGGTATTCCTTATTTACATGTAATATCTTAGTTACACATTTACTTAAATGATATTCAGGTAAATAAGACCTGAAATCGCAGTGGACTCGCGGCTGACTCAGCCTGTATAAGATATACACCTGTATAATGGGCCGATCCACCCCCCCTGGCTCAGCCGGGATCGGCCCGGCTCGGCCGAGCCGGCGTCGGGATCGCCGGGTCGGATCGGTTTTGGGCCGACCGATCCGATCCCGATCCCCGGGTTTTTGAACCTTGGGGAGATGTTGGAACAAAAAATATTTATATGTGTATATGTTGGATGCTTGTTAGAGGAGTACCAATGCTCCCTTATATAGTGGTCCAACAAGCCAAGTAGGTGGCAGTCACATTTGGGCAACTAATCAGTTAGTTAGCCTAATGTAAGGAGGATGGTTACCTAACCGGGAGCTGGCAACTACCGGTAAAATGTTGACCTCACCTAACTGGTTTAACGGCTTGATTAAGGGGACAAAGCGGTTATGATTAGGGTACCCCAAGGTTACTTAAAGTCATAACTTAATCCAAGTTTCTTGTCAAGCACCCCAAGCAAGTGGGGATGCCGAGGAGAATAAATCTCCGTATAAAATACGGCACGGAAGAATTCCGGCATCACAAGGTCTACAAGACCAAATGTGAAGAGTAAATACAGGAACAAGTCCGCCACGAAGGCTCCAAAGACTTGCAATTCAACGTCCGAGAATCTCCAAGAGGCGCAGAATTCCCGACAGTTCAGAGTGGCAGAGCAAGTGGGCAGAACTCCTCCAAATGAAGAGAGGACATGCCTATTTATAGAAGAAAATCCCCACCCTTAACTGATGGAAGTACCATCGTTTAAGGGGTTTTTTTCCCCTAACCGATGGGGCTGCCATCGTTAAGGGGGTTCTCTCCCCTACCGATGGGAGCACCATCGGTTTGGGGGATAAACCCCTTCAACCGATGGCACTACCATCGGTTAAAGGGGAACTTCCCCTCTAACCGATGGGAGTCCCATCGGTTTAAGGGGATCTCCCCTCTAACCGATGGGAGGCCCATCGGTTGAGGGACTGTCCCCTCTAACCGTGGGAGTCCCATCGGTTTAGGGGACCTCCCCTCTAACAGATGAAACTCCATCGGTTGAGGGGACTTGTCCCCTCTAACCGATGGGAGTTCCATCGGTTTAAGGGGGGATTCCCCTCCAACCGATGGGAGCTCCATCGGTTAAAGGGGATCTCCCCTCTAACCGATGGAACTACCATCGGTTAGAGGTTCCCACACCATGTAAGGGGAGGGGGGGCCTTCCTCTATAAAAGGCACCTCCATCCCCCTGAAAAAAAGAAAAAAGAAGAGAAGAGGCCGACCCCCCCCTATAAGGAGCTATAGTCCTCTTCCTATTGCTGTCCCCTTCCTTTGAAATTTCCAGGAATAGAAAATCCCAAATTTCCGTCTCATCCCAACCTCCTTTCTTGTGGGTGAAGGTATCAAATTCAGGATCATCCTTATACGACATCTGCGAGCTTCATCGTCATAAGTCCGTAATAACGGCACCGGCCCACATGGCTATAGGTTTTAAATACCATCCATCTTTGGACATATGGTGTTTAAATACCTTTGTAATTCGTGCTCTGAATGCTACGCATCCAGATGCATATACGCCACCTCCCATCGAGTTCTAAGTCTCTGGGATGGTGTGTTTGTGCTTATATGCATATGTTTCTTAGGGGAAACTCTGCCCAACGGAGATTCTGTCCGAGAACGTATTCGTATATCCACAAATTTGTGTTTTCATGAATATGTTTCTTAAAAGAAACTCTGCTCAGGTGGAGATTCTGCCTAAGAACATATCTATAAAACTCAAATTTGTGCTTATACATATATGTTTCTTGGAAGGAAACTCTGCCCATGTCAAAGTTCCTTCTAAAAATGTATTCATGTAACCATAAACTCGTTTTTATATGCTATGTTTCTTAGTGGAGACTATGCCCAAGCGAGATTCTGCTCAAGAACGTACTTGCATGTTCGCAAATTCACATTCATATGTATATGCTTTTTAAAGGAAGTTCTGCCCGGACAGAAATCCCTTTTCCAGAGGAACTCTGGGGAGCTCCCGCCTCAGCGGGAATATAGCTCGGAAGCATATCCATAGGGCAATGGGAATTTTGCGTTTATGCATATACGTTCTTTAGCAAGATTCCCATTTGAGTAGGATCTTTACTCAAAAGAAACACATCCATATAATTACGAATATATGCTTAGATGCGTATGTATTCTTGGGGAAACTCTGTCCAAGTGGAATTCTGTCAAGAAACACTCTTGCATAACCATGAGATTTCAATTTATTGACAGAAACTCTGTTTAAACGGAGATTCCATTTAAGAGGATATTTTTTAAAAAAAGAGGGATCTGCAAATTCATGGAAGTACTGCCCAGGTTCTCAATACGCATAAAACCCAAGAATAACCTGCGGGTGTATACCCATTCCAACAAAGTTCAAATCATACAGTTAAAACCTCAAACGGTTCATGAATATATACCCGTTCCATTTAAAAAAGTCATATTTTATGCCCAAAGAAAATGGACAGTCACGCCATTTCATACTATTCAAAATGAAACAACTCGAACATTCTTCAAAGAATAAAGTGCATTTTCAATAAAAAAGGGGGAAAATATCATATTAGGACTTTCTAAATTCTTTACACATATATGTTCTCATCTTGCTATGAATGGTATTCAAGTTAAGACCGGTGCCAAATAACACCAAAGATTTTAACTTGATGTAAATGTAAACTCGATTCCGATCGATGAGACAGAGGTCCAGCACATGCTACTCCAATCATCTGATGAGTATAGATACGGGACTCAAGAAGTTCAGATAAATTACGGCGCACCAGTCCGTTTCCCGGACACCTTTTCATTGTCTGTTTTACAGACACCCCATTCGTCCATTTCGAGGACACCAAACCTTTTCCTCCGCATTGCGCGGACCCTTTTTTTTTTTTTGTCTACTAGACAGATTGGCACGCCCCGCAAATACCGAACTTTAAAATATGTGAAAGGAATGAATACCTCAAACCCAAACCACCAATGAAATGAACCGGAACGGAATAAAAGTTCCGACCAAATAAAATGAAGAACGATGAGAAAAATCCCGTGTCCACAGGAGATCGCCATCTCAAGCGGCATCAACATCTTCTCCGTCCCTCCCGTGGGATTTCTCCAAAGTTCTATAGTATATTTCATATCCCCACATCGAGCAAGTCTCTGTGGGGATTTTTCGGGGTTTAAATACCATTTGTATCGAGCAAGTCTCTACGGACATATGGTATTTAAATACCCTTGTATCTTGTGTTCTAATGTCCCCACATCGAGCAAGCCTCTGTGGGGATTTTCCGAGATTTAAATACTGTCCATATCGAGCAAGTCTCTATGGGCACATGGTATTTTAAATACCCTTGTGCTTTGTGCTCTAAATGCCTCCATATTGAGCAAATCTCTATGGGTACGTGCATTTAGATGTCATTTGTTCTTGTACTTGTATGTATATGTTTCTTCGAGGAGACTCTGCCCAAGCAGATTTCTGCCCAAGAACATATTCATATGATCATAATCTCGTGCTTATATTATTGTTTCTTTGAGAAAAATTCTGTATAAACAGAAGTTCTGCTCAAATACATACCCATATAATCATGATCTTACGATCATATGTATATGACTCTTAGGAGGAACTCTGCCCACGTGGAGGTTCTACCCAAGAACATATCCATATACTACAATATCGCGTTCATACGTATATACTCTTTTAAGGACGCTCCGTCTAAACGGAAACTCCGTCCGAGGATTTACTCGTATATTCAAAATATGTGCCCATATGCATATACTTCCTAAAAGAAAAATCCGTCCAAATGGAGTTCCATCCCGGAGGATATTCGTATACTCACAGAAGTTATGTTCTTATGCGTATATTTTTCGGGAGAAAGTATATACGCACAAGAATTATGTCTAAGGGCATATTCCCGTCTATTTTCAGCATATTGCAAATCCTTCAGAGAAAACCCATATTCCTTTTCAAAAGGACAAATCCATTTTCAAATCAAAACTCATTCTAGGAGAAAATATTGTATTAAAATTTCCTATAGATGTATATATTCTCGCCCATGCTATGAAATGGTATTCGAGTTGACACTGGTGTTAATACTACACCTAAGGCTTTTAACTCGATGTAATGTAACATCGATTCCGATCGATGGAGACAGGGGTCCACAGCACCTCACCTTATCGCCTGATGATTAAAAGGCACGGAATCAAAGAAGTTCATATTATAAACGGAGCACTCGTCCGTTTCACGGACGTCAACATCTTTTTCTCTGCACTGCGTATATCACTTTTATTTTTGTCTGGTAGACAGGCTGGCACGCCCCGCAATATAAAAATCAAAACATGAATCCATGATAACATCAAACTCAAACCCCAAACTCCATTGAGGAGTGAGGAGAGAAAAATCTCGTGTCCACAAGATCTCACTTAGTTGGTCCGGGTCTCTCGGAGTTTGGAGTGTCGCGGTGCGACCAGCTAGTCCGTTCTCACTGCCTCGCCTTATGCGGTTCCGGAGCCGTGTCGGGAGGACAGGCGTGGGACCGTAGTCCGGCCAGACTACGACTTGTGGTTGTGTTTCGTCCACGCGTCTCACTCTGACGGGAGGGGAGACTTGGACTTGTGGTCGAGCGGTAAGACGCGAGTGGGCGCACCTGACTACCGACTAGTAGAGGTTGGTTTGTGGCTAGTGTTCTTGGTCCAGACGAGGGTTTTCCGTCTGAGTGTACAGCCTGGTAGCGTCCACCGAGTGCTTTTACCGAGTTGTGACTGTGCGTTGTTGTGTTGTGTTGGCGGTACTTGTGGACTTGTGTACTTTCCGTTTATTTATTTCAATAGTTGCCACTCTATTACTTTACCTGCTTAGTTGGTAGTTCTGTTCAGTTAATTTATCGCCACATTTCCACTTGCACAGTTAATTTACTTCTTAGCCTTGTTGTTCTCCTGCCTAGTTAGTTGCGTTGTTCCTTTTGTTTCCACTGTTCGAACCGGTGAGGGGTTGGGTTCCTTATTGGGCTTCGTTTGCGAAGCTCACTCCTTCCCTTTCACAAGTGAGAGTTCGTAGCACCGACAGGACTTCCCTCGGACGAAGGGTTAGTTCTGAGGCGTCCCGTTCAGCAACTGTTTTCCCCGTTTGAGTAGACTTCACCCTCGAGGTATGCCCCTTAAGGGTTTTGTGTTTCCCTTTCATTTATTGTACTTGTACTTGAGACAGACAGATATACATGTACTTGACATGTGGACTCGTACTGTGTACTGTAGGGTTACATTTATTTGTCTTCTTTGCTAACTTCGTCAGGTTTTTTCTAACCCTTCCGGGTTCACGGACCCATGGGTGGCATGGAAGGAAGAATCGTCGGGATCGAGCCAGAATCGCTCGATCCCGGATCGGATCGACCCCCCAAGGGTCGATTCCCCCTTGAAGAACCCCAAAACCCCACATTTCTGGCTGGATCGACCCAACTCAGTAGGATCTGAGTTGGATCGCTCGAGTCGAACCGGGATCGAGCGATCCCGGCTCGATTCAGTCGATCCGGCCGGGTTCAGTTCAAATTTGAACTTAAGGCGCCGGATCGACCCTTATCGGGTCGAATCGATCGATCCGGCATCGATCCGACCCGATAAGGGTCGATCCCGATCGATCCGAGGTCGATCCCCTTATTTCTGCCCCTTCCCACCCGAGGACACCAAAAGATGCAGGTTTTGGTGTCCTAGGAAGGAAGGAAGGTGCTCCCCCTCCCCCCCAGCTCGGGCTGCTCCTCCTCCACCGCCGCCGCCGGCTCCTCCACCGCCGCCGGCGTCCTCCCCAGCCGGCCTCCTCCTCCTCCTCTTCTTCTTCTTGTTCTTCTTCTTGTTCTTCTTCTTCTTCTTCTTCTTCTCTCTCTCTCTTCTACTTTTTCTTCTAAACCCTATCTTCTCTTTCAAGTTTGAAAGAGGTTAGAAGGAGCACATCCAAGGGAGATTTTCTTGAGTAGATCTCAAGAGATCTTACTCAAGCAAGGAAGAAGTTGTTCTTCTTAAGGTATATTTCATTTTTTAATTTCGAAATTCAGTTATAAATTCTGAAAAAAATGAAAACACATGTACACATGTTTAATCTTCTTATATCTTCTTATTCTTCCCTTACATTTTGTCAATTAGACAAAATCTCCAAATTTCACCCTAATTGGCTAATTAGGTTTGATATTTGGGGCTTATGTTGTATTAGCACAATTAGAGATCAATTAAGTGTTCCAATCACTTAATTGACTTAATCATGCCTTTCTATGATAATGAACTATTTCATTTCGGGAAATTAGAGAAAATCTCTAAATTTCACCCTAATTAGGGTTAATATTAGATGTAATTATGTTTATAATTGTATACTTACACATGAATGTGTTTGTATTCTTAATTTGTTATAGGATTAGCAAGTATGGCTGATGAGGGACACGAGGAAGAGCAACCACAAGTAGACATTGGATGGAAACACGGTGTCCTTATTGATGCTGCCTCTAAGAGAGTGCGGTGTAACCACTGTGGTAAGGAAATGAATGGAGGTGTATACCGCCTAAAACAACACATTGCAGGCATTGGAACAAATGTACTAAAATGCAAGCATTGTCCACGGGAGTTAGTGAATGAGATGAAAGACTACATGGCTGGAAGACAACAACAAAGAGGCATACGTATTCAACATCAACAAAAACTGCATGAAGAGATTTCTGGGAAGGGAAAAAGTAAGGCTGCAATGAAGGAAGACAATTCCTGTTGATGTTGAGGACTCAGATGATACAGATTATGAGGATCTCTCACCTAATGAGAGAGAATGGCGAGAAGGACTACGGCAGAGTCGGCGTGCTGCCATGTTGGAAAGTGACATGCGGAGGTTCCATAGTACAAGAGAAGGATCATCATCAGGGGCTAGTGTCACACGACCACCGGCACCACCTATCAGGAGAGGTGGTTCAATGAGGGGAACGGGACCAACTAGTGGGGTTGACACAATTTTGGGAAGGAAATCTTCATCAAAACAGCCTAGCATAAAGCATGCAATGAAAGGGGTAAAGGCCACAGCTGCTTCCGCTAAACATGCAGTTAAAAACATTGTAAAATGGTTTTTGCATGCAGGGGTCCCAGCCCATACAGCATCTAGTCCTTATTTCCAAACGATGATAGATTCAGTTGGTGAGGCAGGCCCAGGTTTAAAGCTCCTACACCAAAGGAGATTTATGGCAAATATCTTGAAGAGGAATTGACTGAGATAAAGGATTGGGTGGCGTCATTCAAAGATATATGGATGGCAAGAGGTTGTACTCTTATGTGTGATGGATGGACGGGAACAACAAGAAGGTCCATGATTAACTTTCTTGTATATTGCAGTGAGGGTACAGTGTTCATGAAATCTATAGATGCAAGTGGGCAAATAAAAAATGCAGATTACTTGTTTAGGCTCATGGATGAGATGATTGATGAAATTGGCGAGGAACATGTAGTCCAAGTTGTCACTGATAATGAAGCTAGTTACAAGGCAGCTGGAAGAAAATTGATGGCAAAACGACATCATCTTTATTGGGTCCCTTGTGCAGCCCACTCCTTAGACTTGATGATGGAGGATATTGGCAAAGACAAACATGTGCATGACTTGGTGTCCAAGTCGCAAATGATTACTACTTTTATTTATGGACACAATAGAATCTTACATATGATGAGAGAGTGCACAGATGGACATGACATAATTCGTCCTGGCCCAACAAGATTTGCCTCACAATTTATTGCATTGGAGAGTCTGCATCAGTTTAGACATGAGTTGGCACTCTCATACACAGTTCCGAGTACTTGGCACATGTGGCTACATTGAGAGAGGAATCCAGAGATGTGGCACATGAGATTTCTTGCTTGGTCAGTGACCATCGTTTTTGGGAGAAAATCCACTATTATTTGAAGCTAATAGAGCCTCTAGTACAGGTGCTGAGGATGGTTGATGGAGAGGACAAGAATGACATGGGTTACTTATATGAGGCTATGGATAAAGCCAAGGAAAGGTTGAGAGAGAAGCATCCGCAAGCATATAAAAAATGGTGGAAGATTATTGATGCAAGATGGGAGTCAACACTCCATGATTTACATGCAGCAGGTAAATGTATTATATCTTATTGTGCATATTTCTTATTAGCATGAGTTGATTTCTAACTTACTACACATGTTTTGTACATATAGGGTATTTCTTTAACCCTAGGCATCAATATAGTGATTCCCCTCACAATGATGGTGAGGTGCTCCAGGGGACAATCAATGTCATCGGGAGATTATCTAGGAGCATGGACGAAAGAATAGATGCTATGATAGAGGTACGGCCAAGTTAAAAACTTCATTCCATTTCATGTATTCAATATACTTTTGGAGTTACACTTAGCAACTGTATTATACTGTAGATGGACAGATTTAAACTGAAGTTGGACATCTACAGAGATTATGATGTTAAAGAAGCAGTGACCAGAATGGGTCCGGGTAAGAACCTTCAGACTTAAGCTCATGCTTACTTCATAACAAAATGACAAATCACTTGTATTATGTGCTAATTCATTGTATGTTTTTTTTTATAGGTGAGTGGTGGGTTATGTTAGACTACAAGACTGGTCAAAGAAGTCCACTTGCAAGGATTGCTATTAGAGTACTCAGTCAGACCACTTCATCTAGCCAGTGTGAGAGAAATTGGAGCACTTTCTCACTTATTCACACAAAAGTGAGGAACAGGTTGAGTGCAACTAGGCTAGAGAAGTTGGTCTATTGCCACTACAATATGAGGTTGAAGCTGAAATGCATTAAAGATAGACAAAAGAAGAGCGAGGCAAGGCTAATGACTTTTGCAGGTAGTCATTGGGAGCAACGTTTTGCAGAGAGGGAAGCATTATCATCTCAAATTGATGTTGATGAGTTATTTGATGAGGAACACCCACTAAATGCATGGGTGGAAACAAGACAGGAAATGGATGTTCCAGAATTTGACCCTCGTGATTGCTCATGGGCGGAAGGAGAATTGGATGGAGTAGAGGCTGGAGAGCTTAGGGTAAGTGAGGACCCACCTCTCACCCTCGGTCCTCTCTTCTCTTTGCCACGACACTCAGCTATCTTGCCAGAGACATCTAGAGTGCCTCCCACTCAGCCTGCATTAAGAAGAGCTGCAACACAAAAAGAGAAGAGTTCAAAAGCCTTAGAGTTAGAAAAAATAACATATGCCAGGCAAAAAAAGAGGAAAGTGCAGCAACCAATTCGTAGTGATGACACCACACAAGATCCAAATGATGATGATGATGATGATGATGGGGCTGCCACTGGGGCCACAGGAGCTGGCCAGGGATATGCAGGAGCAGGATATACTGGGGCCACAGGTGTAGGGCTTACTGAAAGTTATGTACCAGAAACAGAACATCAGGGAGGCGAAGAGAAGGACAAGGCATGGACAAGGGGGATATGAAGGACAACAACATCATGCAGCCTATGAGTGGCCACCTTGGGAGCCAAACTATAGTTCAGGGTCTACTCATATACCTGCATTTCAGCCTCCCATTTTACCGTACTCAGATATTAGTAGCTCACCTTATGGAGTACAAGGAGGATGGGGACCTTGGCCTTCACAAGAACAAGAGCCTAGTGGCCCTAGTGAAGCAACAAGTACATACAAACCGCTTGGTATATGGTGTCCAGCTCCATCACAATCTGGAGAAAGCTCAAGTCAACAATTTACACCAAGAGGGATTCAAATGGGTATGCATGATTTAGCAAATTCCCTCTTTGGTCATAGCTACCAAAACCCAAATGATGGTGGCTCATCTATGTCTGGAAGTGGATGGAAAGATTATTAGTCTTCTATCAAATGTAAGTTACATGTACAATGTCTTAAATTTCATGTTTTATGTACTATGAATGCATGTATAATTGATTTTTGATGCAAATCTTAGTTCTTTCAGGAGTTCAGATTTTTTCTGTTTTTTCCTGAATTTCCTGATTTTTCCTGAATTTTCCTGCATTTTTTCCAAAAATAAACATTTTATAGTCTGGCCGATCCAGGATCGGCCAGACTTCCCTGGGATCCAGAGGATCTTCGATCCGATCCGATCCAGGATCGGACCAGGGATCCCGATCCCGATCCCGATCCCCTTCCTGCCTTCCATGATGGGTGGCGGTCTAAGGGTCGGATACTTTGAGGGTTCTGGGTATCGGGTTCTTGGGTCGTTACAGCGTAGATGTCATTTGCGTGGCCACTCCACCACCGTAGGAGCTGCCTGCCATCGTCGATGAGAGGGAGTGCAATGCCCTGCAGAGCATGAAGGTGGCTAGGTGGGGAAATTCTAGGTTGGGAATGGCTGAATGGGCACTTGGGCAGGGGAGCTGGGGCAGGTAGTGTTTCCTCCGGATCGGATCAGGTTTTTAGCACCCCGAAATAGGAAGGGTTTTTCAGATCAGGAAAGCTTGCCCCGATTCGGATGAACAAGTCCATTTCATGTCATAATATGTGATTCAAATCCGATTTGATTTTCCGGACGGGGTGGGGTTTTGGATCCCATAGATCCATTGACACCCCTAATATTTATTGCACATAGTCACATTGAGGAGAGAGCCAAATGTGTTGCATCATGTCTTTTTCTCTTTCTTCCCTTAGACAGAGGCCCAATTTCTTAGTTCTCAAGACAATCTGAAAGATGGTAAGCCAACAATTTACCTGAAGGATGTCAGGAAATTAATGTGATCCTTCATCCTTTGTGCCTCGAAGGTAGCTACCATGAGCTTAAGTTATCATGTTATTGGCATCAGAACAGAAAGAAATGGTATCTATCCGCACAGATCCTCCAAAGGAGGACAGGGAGTAAAACATATCATATCAGCAACCCATTGCCAATACGATTTGATCCAGCCATCTAGTTCAATTTCACCAAGAACTTTATAACTTGTTCTGAAATTGGATGAAAACTCATACTCAGAGGCTAAGGTAGGTACACATGGATCTGACTCAGATGTTTGCAGCAAGATGAGAACAATGTGTTTTGAATGTTTCAGAGGAGAGTTATTTCTGAAGCTCAGGAGAGAAGACACCTCCACCTACGAGATCCCAAAATTGTAAATGCAAGAACATACACACAGAAAACTCAATAGAGATTCCAGCCCGCCCATCTCTACAACAATATAGCTTCCAGAATTGTGAGATAATTAACTTAGCCAGTTTTTTTCTTGAAGTCCATTTTGGAAAAGTTTTCTTGAAGAATCATGAGCCATGAGCAGTGGTGGGAGGGGAAGCGTACCCAATTCTTTCATTTCTTCTATCAAAAGGAGGACAAAAAATAGTGCAAATATAAAGCATTAAGATGCTTAAGCACATTTTACACTGTCTTGTCATTCCATCAGGCCCTTTATCCATGGAAATAACTATAAGGCCTTTATAGATGGATAGATCCAAAGAAGAGGACAAGCACACAACTACACAACAGCATGTAAGCACATCCTGCAATGAAATTGAAACGCACCAAACCTGAAGGTTTCAGCATTCGCAAGCTGACACCCAGCGCCATCGCCACTGAGGTCGCAGACGGCCACCTTCTCCCACGACTTCAAGGTCTTGTCCTCGGTGTCCGTCTTGTACAGGGCCAGCATGGTGACTGGGAAACTGAGACCGCATACGTTCTCGTCGAGCTCTTTGGCCCTCTCCACTGCCCTCTCTTTCACGTCGTCGCTGAGGTCGCCATACAGGAGCTCAGATGTGGCATGTAAGCTGCGCACAAGGAAGACCTGTGAGCTGCATCTCAGCAGATACAGTGGCACAAACAGCACATGGAGTCCCAGAAAGAGATGGGCACTGACGTGTGGCTTTCTCGTACTCAAAGTGGTCACAGCAGTGCGCACTTGCAGCCATTACCTACACACAAGGGCCAAGGCATGAACTTTTCGACTATACGAAACAGAGACGCGCGCACGCGATCTGCTCGACGAAATTCCCACCAAACGGTCAAAGCTTCTTGCGGCCTCACCTCGGGCGTAGGCTCAACGAGCAGGTACACGCACTGATAGAAGAAGCCGCCCCGGGAGACAGCGCTGATTCGGGCGGTGTACGTCCTGAGGCCGCCGGCCGCACAGGCAGAGCGGAGCTTCCGGATGGCGTCTTCCCGGGTAAGCCGGGTGGCGCCGACGACGGTGATGTGGGGTTCGAACTCGGGGCCGCCAAACTCGGAGCGCAGGCCGACATCATCTTCTTAAGGCGCTGGGTAACGCCTTCAGGCGGGATTGCCACACCGAGTACACCGCTTCCGCCATGGCAGGAGAGATGGAGAATGGGAGAAGAATCAGAAGAGGCTTGTACAGGCAATGCAGCCGTCTAGAGGTTTTTTATTAAATAACATATACTAAATATTTTATTACGAAAATGGTACTCTTAAACGTTATTTGCAAAGATAGCATCGTGTCGAGTTTTTGTTTTTGTTTTTTTTGTTTTTTTTTTGTGAGTAGCGTCATTTATACTTTCGACCCGTCGAACACTATCCAACACTTCACGATCACTTCCTCCTTCTCCCTTCCCAGTTCCCGCACCACCACCATACCATTTGAGGAAGAAAGGGGAAAGAGAGAAAAGAGAGATGAATGTGGGGAATGTAGCTATATTGCTTAAGAAACTCGTCTCAACTTAGAAATTATTCTTGACCTTAAGGTAGGTTCCTCCTATGATTCTTGGTTGTTTGCTTCCATACTCATGCATGATTACACTGTGCGAGAATTAAATGATTTTGATTTCCATCAAAATCGATCAATCAATTTCACTAATTCGGTCGACCGATCTTCACACCTAGACATGCTAATTGCTCTGGGAGAGTTGGTCGACTAAAAAATAAATTTCAGTCGATTGATTAGGTAAGAACGATGACCGATTCTTCGATTCGTTCGCGAATTTTTTTGTTTGGTCGATCGATTCTGTCTGACTAGTCGACTGATTTTATTGATTTTTTGACAGTAGACTGATTCTCGTCTGGATTGCTACACATTATATTGAGATTTTCGTAATACGATCCTCTATTGATAAAGGTATACAGTCTAAGGTTCTACTGTGATGACACGATTTTCGGATCCGTGTTTATTGGTTTTGGAGTGGTGCTCTTGACCAAAATGTGGTCATTGGGCATTAGTCGTGGTTTTCATGCGTTGTGTGGGCGTTGTGGGCCTTAGCTCTTAGTCTATTTAGCCCACAGGTTCACTGGTTGTGAACGCGACGGGGCATGTCATCGCGTTTTGAAACACGACGGCTTACTACGTCGCGATTCACTGAACCGTCTTTGTGACGTGTGGCGTGTCGGGTTCCGATTATAGACGGTTATGGTTGTCGCGTTTAAGAGTTAAACGCGATGTTTGACTACGTCGCGATTTTGAATGTGGTTTTAGTGCTCTGTTTCGCCCAGACAGAGCAGAGGAGCTCTGTCCAGGCGAAGGGGGGAGGCTACTGTGGGGATTTTCTGGCGATCCGGCTTCCTGGAGGCTCGTGCGACGCGGGTTCCACGCGAGGATGGCGTCCGGAGCGTGGACACGCCGACAACGAGGTGTTCTTCGCGTTCTTCAGACTCGTTTAGTTGGTAGGAAGACTTCCTTCGTGTTTACTTTGTGTTGAATGGTTTAAAAGGGGTGGAGGCATGTGTGGGTGGTTTGCCATATTGAATATACCATGTTTAATGCCTTAACTTTGTATTTGTATCGTTTATGTGTTGAATTTCATGTGGAGAAGGTGGGGTTCAGCCGTTGAGCTGACTCCACTGTCACGTTTGAAACGCGACGGGCTTCACCGTTGCGTTCATGGTATGAACGCGACACAATGAGACGTTGCGTTTCTGTTTCCGATTGGTGAGCTGTTTCGATTGATGTAAACACGACCATTAAGGTCGTCACGTTTATATTAGTATTGTTTAATGGATATTGGTGGTCATGAACGCGTCGCTTTGGTATGTTGCGTTTATGAGTGTGTTAATTGACTTGCGTTGTCGCGACGCATCACATCGTCGTGATTTGAACTATGACTGTCAGGTTTGGCTTAAAGGCGACGTATCGGGCCGTCGCGATTATGTCGCGACACTAGGTCTTGTTGCGTTAAGCTTTGAATTGCGTCCAGACATGTCATCGCGATTTGAAAGGCGACGCCTGTGTTCGTCGCGTTTAAACCTCCGTGGGGTGTGTTGTGAGCTTTGGCAGTGAGGGTCCTGTGTGGACCTAGCCTAGTTCTTTGCTGTCTTTTAAGGCTACTTAAGATAGTTTATGTTAGTAAAGCATGTGTAGGGTTAAGAGCTAGTTATATGCTAGCGTGGTTTAATGTTGCTATGGAGGTCATGAGATGACCATGACAGGCAAGGTTACTATATGTTATTATAGTTCATGTATGTATCGTGTAGATTGGCTTGAAGGTCACATGGTGATCGGTGACGAGCTAATCCTGACACATGTGTACTGTGGTTTATAATAAAGGTTGTATAAGTACATATCGTGGTTTGTGCATTTGTCGAGTTTGGTGGTCCGACGTCTATTCCGGAATACATCTTCATTCGGGTACCCCATGTTCTGTGTGAGCCAAGCTCGTGTGTTTGTTGTGCTCGGGGCATGTCCCGGTACGGTGTGTACCACTGAGGTCTAAGTCGTCTTCCTGAACACCCTCACTCCTATGTTTGAGTTGTACGTCTGGCTGAGGGAAAGACAACTGGGAGCGACGACTTGTGTTTGTGGGTGTGCAGTCGCTTGTAGCACGTTCGTGGTTGGGGGACAGACACCAGTAGACGTATTGGTCCCCAGCTAGTCCTGTGTTTCTAGTGCCTCACTTTAGGGAGCTTGGGCCAGAGTCCTAAAGGTGCCAGACTTGGGCATGCAGCTGTGTAGTCTGCAGGTGTGGTGTTGGTTGGTCTCCACTGTTGGTTGGCTTACTTTGTGTGTTTGTGGAGCGGTAGTGAACTGAGTAGTCTGTGGCTACAAGACTGAGAGATGGTTCTTGTGCTGTGTTGTCCGGTTGGACACTGTCGTCATGAACCAGTAGTCCGTTCCCGTGTGGTGGCGTCGTTCCTTTCCGACTCGTGCTTTGCCACCGTTGTGGCTTGTGTGTGTGACTCACTGGTTGAGGTTTTACTCGTTGGGGTGTGCTTTGGTAATGACACCGTTGTGGTTGAGATTCCGTGGTGGTACCTCGTGGTAGTAGGTATCTGTAACCTTCGTGGTAGGTTTGAGTTGTGGTATGTCGTGTACCAGCCTCTTCAGGTGTTGAGGTGGACTTGTGTTTGTGGAGGTCGTGTGGTGTGACCTTCCACTTGTTGTATCTTTCCCTTCTTTGACTAAGCTTCCGATTATGATTTTAGTGTGTGGTGGATTGGCTTGCTAATGCCAGTCCTGTTACCCTACATGGGTAGGTTGCCTGTGAAGCATGTAGCCTAGTCAATGATTTGCCTGTGAGGCTTGTAGCTTAGGCTACCAGTTGTTGTAGTGGTTTGTCTGTGAGGTATGTGGCCTAGGTGTTTCAGCTATTGAGCGGACTAGTGGTGTTGTGCTAGTCTGTTGTTTCTCTTACCTTCTGAGGACTTCGTGTTGTTGGTGTATTTATGTTTAAATTGTGGTTTGGCTCTCATTTTGCCAGTGAGACCCTTTGGGGGTTGAGGTCTCTTGTTTTCAGGTGTGTTTCTGGAGGTCCCTACTGAGCCAATGACTTGTTGAGGCGCACTCCCTTACAGCTTTTTTCAGGTGTTAGCCGTTCATGTGTTTTGCAGAGGCGTTGTGGCAGACTTGTACCACCAACAGTAGAGTTAGTCATGTTGTGTGAGCTTGTGCTCCCTCAGGGTATGCCTCAGATAGTTGTACTTTCCTCTTGAACATATATAATATACTGGGACAGTTGTACTTTGTTGTATACAAGTATGAACACATGTACTTTCTTGTGTCTTATACTATTATTGTTGTCTTTTATATTCTTACTGGACACTTGTGCGGGTTATCTCTTGCGAGATTTCGGTCCGATCGCGGGAGGCGGACTTGGATATGGAGCTTTATTGAGCATAAATATCCAGGGCCGTTACATCTACATAGGAAAAGGTGTTACGTCATGGGAGCCACCTTTTGAGGCCCTAAGAGGCGCAAAGTGCTACTTGACAGAGGTCACCTCTAGAGCCTGTGGAGGTCACTTTAGAATCCTAATCACATGGCAACTATGATCGAAGACTTGACTGAAAGGTTGCATAATTAGACTATATGGTAATCTAGAAGGGGGGTTGAATAGATTACCACCAATTTAAAGTTTACTACCACCTTCTTTTGACGGGAACCACAAACTACTAAAACTTGCAACAGAGTGTAATCTAAATTTAGACGTGCTGATTGTAGATAGATAGAGAACCAGTTTATCTATCGTGTGTGAAAACAATGTACCTACCAAGCACCTAGCGCGAAGATGTGCAAACCACATGACACAAGTTTTTAAGGTGGTTCGGAGTACACAACTTGTGTATCCTACGTCCACCGTTCACACAACACACACGTAGAAACACTGCTTATGAGCGAGAGTTCAAAAACTACAACTCACACACACACGAGTTGTCTGATGTGAAACCACGATCAGAACAACCAACCACGTGAATCAAGCACAAAGACTGCTTGAGACACAACACACACACACATATATGAGAAAAAGAAACAAGAAGAGTTCTGAGATTGAAGAACAAATCCTGATTAAGAACTCTTCTGTAGATCGTCTGGATGGACTTCAAACTTTGTCTTGACAATCTTAGGTTGATGGAGAAGCTTGAATCTACGACGAACTTGCTTCAGCTCCGCTTGAAGAATGGATCTTTGCTTCTCTGAGCGTCAGGTTGAAGCAGAGCATCAACAACTTCTTCTCTTGTTTTTCCTTAGGGTTTTTGAATGGTGGCTGCTTCTGTGCGAGATTGACTCCAAAAGATTCCTTTTATATGGGTGTTCAAGTATAGAGAGTCTGGTAGAAGGAAACACCCACATAGGAAAGATATGGAGATCTCGTATTGAGATTCTGTTTACGTCTGTCGACAGGCCTTGGTCATCTGTGGACTGGTAGCAACAAATTTACATTTGCCAGAACTCTGAACTTCCGGGAAGGAGTTTTCTGTAGGTAGCTGTCGACAGTCGACTGGGGTCTGTCGACAGTCGACAGATGGCTATTTCCAGAACCTGGAGTTTTCTGTCTGCAGTTGTCTGTCGATAGGCAGATGGGAGGCTGTCGACAGGTGACTGATCTTTGTGCTTTTCTTGGTCTTTTGCTCTTGTTTTGGTGCATTATTTTATTTTCATGGAGTTTCACCTATATTTAAGACCATTGTTAGTGAAGTAAGATAAACATTTAGATGATCAAACTAAACATTTGTCACTTTTATCAAGAATGGTACAATCATCAACTTGTGCTATTAATGAAATGCTCATTGAATGCTCATCATAAAAAACAATCATTGTAGACATTCATCCATGTAGATCTAACATTGACTTGGTAATTTTGCCTGGTATCTCGACTTGATACATCGACTTTATCGACCTATCACTTTAACTCGACTAGTTGACTTGTAACAATGAATTGGCACTTTGACTTGGTGATTCGAGTTGTACCCCTGACTTGATATTTGGAACACTGACTTGATTTGATCTGACTTCAGAATACTCGACCTCGAATCGACTTAAGTATGTTTGGCTCGACTTCTGATAGTTCTATTTAATTCAACTGTTGTATGTTCAATTTCGATTCAACTTCTCCAAGCTTAATTTCGATTCAACTTCTATATGTTTGACTTTGATCTAACTTTAGTAAGTTAGGCTTCGATTCATATAGTAAACTTGATTTTGAGATGATACAGTAAGGTTTGATTTTGTATTGACTTCAGTTAGTTTGACTTCGAATAGACTTCAGTAAGCTCGATATCAAGTCTGTTTCAGTAAGCTCAACTTCTAATTGACTTTTGAAAGTCCAAACTCGGCTTTGAATTACATTTTGATTTGGTTCAATATCGATTTGGATTCTAAATAGTTTGTCTTTTGACTTTGATTCAACGTTGTCTTTGACTTTTAACTAAAAACTTCATTTTTGATCAAGAAACTCGACTCTTTACCTAGATCTTCAATTTTTTATCGAGAGTTTGACTTTGAGTATTGAAACTTGACTTTCAATCTGGAATTTCGATCTTGATTTTCGAGCTAGAATTTTATCTTCTAACCTGAACCTCCAAAATATGGATTCTCGGCCTACAAGTATGGTTTTTAGTTTCAAATTATGACTTTCGATCTGGCCAACTTCGATCGAGAACTTTGATTCTTCGGCTTTTGACTTGAAATTTCAGCTACTAGTCCCCACTTTGAAAACTTCTACTACAACTTGGAATTCTGATCATACATTTTAAACTTCAAATCTTCTGCAATCCTTACAATATACAATCTTGTGTATTTGTCTGATCCTTGGAAGTCTTCATGGTTGCACAAAAAAGACTGAAATAATGACTGTATAGGATATCAACAGGTGTTTGGGTCTTTGGACTCTTTTGGACTAAGTTTGTGCAAATGGGGCCGATCCGGTCTCGAGAGGAGCACCCAAATTCGTTTACTATCCGCGCAGAGCAATAATAGATCTACTGGGTGTTTTGACATGACACCGCTTATATGCTTGATTAGTAGATATTACCATTACATGTTAATTCTTACTTGTACATGAAGTCTTGTTATGACAATACTTGCCATGATCAGTCATTACATGTCTAATACTTGTTATCATTATTCAATTCTTTTGTATACTGATTTACATCTTCCACTGTCACTTGTACCCTATTTGCTATTCTAGTGCAACAAATATTTTTTATTCATGTATATTTCTATAGATCCTTGATATTGGAGGGTAAATCTTACTCGGCACAATTGCTCTTACTGTTCCTTTTCCTCAGGTGATCAATAGTTCTAAAAGACAAACATCAGAAACTGTGTGCTGAGTGTTCAAACCCTTCTACGTCTGCTCTTTTAAATTTTACTTTTGTGAAGCATATAAATGTACCTACTTTAGCAAAAGACAGGTGATTACTGTTAGTTAACCCTTGTGCAAGGTTGAGACCCAAGAAATTTCTAGTTGGTGAATTTGAAAATTTTCCTTATTTCCTATTCCGTCGTGTTTCGACATCGATAATTGTGGACTTGACAAATATAATCTAATTGACAAACAAGAAAAAAACAACAACTAAATGCTAATCTAGATAATAATTGTTGAACTTTCTAGGTCTCTGACTGTGTCTCGACTTATGACCTCTGTCACCTTGAGCAATTAAGGGCAATGGGCTAAATTAGAGGTTTTTCAAAAAAAAATCCAATTCAAATGACAAAAAATAGAGGGGGGGGGGGAATAAATTATTAAATTTTCCATCATTATCCTATTAAAATAAATCTAAGAGATAAAAATTAGTGGGGTAGCCATGGCCCTTCCACTAATATATTAAAAAGATAAAAATATAAATAGAAAAAATCAATTAACATCGAAACTTGTCGAATCACCCTTGGATGATAAATATAAAAAAAATAAAATTACATATAATAAATGAGCCACCACCTTAACTCGTTAGATCACAAATATAAGAAACTAAATATTGTACATAATAACTGAGCTGCCACCTAGATTCTCGTTAGATCATAATATAAGGAATTAAACATTGTGCATAATAAATGAGTCACCATTTAAATTCGTTGGATCACAAACATAAAAAATTAAAAGACAAATATGTTACCCTTGGGACCAACATAAAAGTGGTCTCTAAAATCGCTCAACACATGATATACAATAGTTCAAATCCGAAAATAAAAAGAAAAATGGAAAAATATGTACATTAATTTGAATCTAATATCACATTAAACAAAATATTATTAAAATAAGTTGCTCAAATTTCCCTCCAATATATGGTTGTATTTCTTCCATCAAGTACGTAAATCAAATCCAATTCAAGGTGTGAAGAAAGAGTCTTAAATGGTGTGGATAACTGTTCGGACAGGGTCCATGATAGATCAAATTAAAACATAAAAGAGTCTAATGTTAAGTACATATATAGGATGGTGATCGTAGGGTGAAGTGGCTCTGTCAGTGACTCCATACTCTTTTATGTCCAGTGGGAAGGCTATGGATGCACGGAGGTTGCTCGTATTGGCTTCAGTGTGGTAGGATGGACTATCTCGGAGGCGACGGCTGCTACTAAGAAGAAAAGATAGAGGCAAAACAAACCGATGAACAATAGATGATGGTACGATGGAGAGAAAAATAAAGACACAAGGAGGAATAGTGTGAGGAAGAAGAGAAGGGGGTTTGGCCTCACGCAAGAGAAGAGAGGAAATTAGAGGATGGGCATCTCGTCAGAGGAACGTATGACCACTATTAATCATTGTTCTTTCTTCTCTAAACATTGCTTAACCCTAATTAAGGTTGGCACCACTTTTTATAATATCAACAACAAATTACATGGAGGTCCAAACATATGATAGAAAAAGACATACGACTCATGAATGCTAATCTAGATAATACTTGTTGGGCTTTGGGGCAATTAAAGGTGATGCGCCAACTTGGAGGTTTTCTAAAAATCCAATACAAATGACAAAAAAATAGAGGGGGCTAAAATATAAATTATTAAATTGATCAATTATTATTTTATTAAAATAAACATAAGAGGTAAAAAGTATGGAGAGGGGCCATGGCCCCCCGTGCTCAATGTGAATCCGCCCCTTTGTGAAATTCCATATTATGGTTTAAGTTTCGTGCAAAGAGAACTATTTATGTATTAGTTTCTCTATTTTTATATAACCAATGAAATGCATTCACCATCTCAGAAGAATGGGCAGAGGGCTTACGTGCAATTTAAAGAGAAATAAAAAAATAAGTTTCATACAAGAATATATGGCAACTTTTTAAAATCACAATTCTTATTCTGTTCAAGAAAACTTGATAATTAGGGGAAAAGAAACAAGAAAAATACTACTCTTAATTAGAAGTTTGCTTTAGGAAGTGTTTGAGAGTGAGGTTCTAAAAAATAATTTTATATAAATTCGATTGATGATGGAGTTTGATACAACCATAGATTTGTGATGATGCTTTTAAAAATCAGGTTTCTCATTTGGGAGGTGTGTGTTATCATAAAAGGGTCCAGTGGAGTCTTGTGACTCCACATGATTGAAAAATTTTTATTAGTGAGATAAAATTTTATTATTAATAATCTCACTGAATCAAGAAAATATGTTTAAGAATACACTCAGTGAATAAAAATTTAAATCTACCCCCATTTTTTTATCTTATTATCCCAAGTCTTCTCCAAAATCAGTTCAATAAGCACTCCCCAACACTGCCTTAAACAAAACACTAAAGAATCCCATTAATTGACGTCAAGAGGTGGGAATGCCCCATCCATAACCAATCTAACTACTTCCTTCCCATTGCACGTTTCTTCTACCCTTCTCTGCTCCATGGGTCTCCCTACCGGTGCCTCCCCTGTCCCTACGCCAACCAATTCCGTTCTTCATCTCACAGTTAGTGACGTTATCCTCGCTTTGTTGATAGGCGTCCCTTATGCGTGCCACGCGAGCAGGACCCCACTGGGGACGTGTCCGCATGTTCGTGTGCCACCCGGTGAAGCACGCCACCCCCGCCCTTTTCCTCCGCCTCTCCACCGACATCTCCGCCGAGAAGGTCCTCATAGTCATCGGGCCGCCGCCACCTCCTCCACTGCCCTTCGGCCCCTTCCGCCACCGCCCCCATCCCGTCCATGGAGCCGCAGCAGCTCCCCAATTCTCCCACCTCTCCGGCGGCCTTCTTCGACGCTCCCGACGAGTTGCCCCTTCCTGAAGCCGAGGAAGCTCCCGCCTTGTCCTCCACCTCCGATGTCGATCACGGCGAGGGGATCGGAATCACCCCTCAGCCTCCGCAGACCCCCCAGTCCCCGCCTGCCGGGCTTCGGCGCCGGAGGAGCTCTTTGAGGTCCGCCTCTTCCAAGAGGAGCCCCGCCGATTCCGAACTCTTCGGCTCCGATTCGGGGGTTTTCTCTGAGGTGACAAGCCCTAGAATTGAGAGGCGCAGCAAGATCCTTCTCGCATCGAAGGACCATGCCCGCGGAGGAGTTGAATCGCCGAGCTCCGTGGTGAGTTCGGACCGAGTCGCGGTAGGAGATGACGGGGCGCGCGAAGGTCCTATGGCTAAGGCGGAGAGCACTGGTCGGGAGGACGTGGAAGTCTGGACCGACTCCGCCGGCGTGAGCGGGTCCCCTCCCTCGTCGTCGGCGGGTCTTCTGTTCTCTGTTGCTGGGCTGGTCATCAAGGTGATAGGTCTCCAGATGAGTCTACTGTTCAGCTCGGTCACATTCCCTTGTGGTTGTTGCATTGTTCTTTCTTGCTTGTGATCGATCCATTGGAACACTGAAGCGTGGAAGAGATCACGTATGGCAGACGTTTATGTGGTTTTGCATAGTTCTTCGGGACAGGGTTGGTCCTTTGGTATCTGAAAGATTGAGCAGTCAGCGAGGGATTGGGAATGGGTGCTGAGGGTGGCGCTAGGATGTTTCTGGTCCTTCTATGTTTGCTTAGCGCTGTTGGTGTGTCTGTTCGCTGCATTCTGATTGGAAGGCTGTTGATAGGTTCTGTTGCGGAAGAGCCTCTTCGTTTCACAGAGGAGCTGAGCTTTGATTACACCAGGCTAGTCCAGTGGCAACTGTGCCTATCATGTCATGCCATGCCGTGGAATGTGGTGAGGATTGTGGCGTGAATATCGATGTTGGGATGTGGCGTGGACGTCGTTTCATTCCTGCTAATCACAAATTGCAAACCACTGTCTCCTTGACGTTGCCGGAGTCTGAATACAACCAGAAGCTTGGTGTGTTCCAGGTACGGTTTTGGCATTCTTCCTGTGGTCTTTGTGTAAAATTCTTTCCCCCCTGTATATACGTTATGTGTATAACCATTTACTTTGCAACTATACGCAGGGACATGGCATTCTTCACTTTTGCATGATAGTTTTCGCAATTTTGATGCTGTCTTATTTCCCTAGAAGAAGAAATGCTTGCATTGAATTTTAGGTGCTATCGAGTAATTTGCTCATCTTCATATTGTCGCTTTATGATCACTGGCTATGGTTAGCAGTACTCTGTGAGGAAGATGTGTTGGAGAGGAGCCAGATCCATTTCCATTTAGTAGAGAGAAAATGATGGCAATTAAGTGGTAGTGGCATTATGGTAGAAAGCTGTAGTTTGTGATTAGAGATATTTCTGCAAGTCCATTTGAAAATAAATCTCTATTATCTTGTTTAATTGCTGAATTAGTTGCATTCTGCATTAGAAATAGGGATTCCATTGCCTTATGCTTGGCTGGGCCAGTGGAGGCGCAGCCCTGGCATGACTTGGTGATTTTCCTATCTGCATATGGAAAGCCTTGTTGGTTCCCTTTCCTTCATTCCTTATTCTTCGCCTATTCAGACATAACATTATCTCCAGGTGGAATATACAGCAACCTCTGAAACTCTGTGGTCAGGAAATTGGAGTATAGGCTAGTAGATCCCAAAGGGAGACTTTCGTCTTATGGTGGTTGATTAACAATCTGGAAATTGAGGCTCTATTCCTCTCTATTTCTGTCAGTTTTCTCGATACCGAGACCACTTTATAGAACTTGGAATTGATTCAGTGTGTTTTCTTCTGCAATAGGCGCGGGAAAGGGTCCACAAAGAATGGTAGATGTTTCTTGTGGATCAGAAACAATGAAGACTTTTAAGAAGTCACCTCCTTGGAAGTGCTTGTGGAAATTTAGACAAGAAGAAAATGGATAATCACCACTGTAATAATTTCAAATTTCTTTTTATATACTGGCACAGATGATTGCTTCCTGTACCATCTTAGCAGAACTATGAGCAGGAGCTAGCAATCCGGACCCTATTGAAGATGTTCCTAAGAGAAGGAAGAGAAGGGCTTCTTTGCAAGAGGGAATGTTTGGAAATGATCAAACAGAATCAAGTTATGTACCAACCTGTGTCCTACGTATTTGGTAGAGGGTTCTACAAGTTAGTGAAAATTCTGTTTGAGGATCAGAAAATCAATAGGAAACTGTCAGGGGGCTTGCATCTGAGAGCGCATATGGTTTAGAACAAGTGGTTGGCTGAAGCATGGTTTGCTGAACTGCACCATACTGGTTTGGTTCAGGTGTACCGTACTGTGCCTAGATGATCACAGTATCTAAGCACGGTTGGTACAAGGGTCCTCTGGTTTATGGTTTTTTTATTTGTATTATAATAGTGGCTCAAACCGTTGCGGTATGGTGTAAAATATGATTGATATAGTACCGTACCACCAAATGACGGTTTGGTACGATTTATGATTAGTGAACCTTGGGATGAAGATTTTCCCCTATCCCTTCATTTTAGCTTCAGATTCCAAGTCTTTGTGCTGAGGTTTTGATGCTGGTCTGGTGCGTCATGTGCGGAGACTGGTTTCCCCAATTATGATGAGCTTTCAAATGGGAAAATTAGGTTGGAGGATATGTTGAGATTTTGGGAAGGTTTGAGTGTTCACAAGGCTGATAAGTAGAGATGGAGGTACAAGAGGAGTGTTTTCACAGTAGAAGTTGGCACATCAGTTTTTTTTTTTTTGGGGGGGGGGGGGGTGGATGAAGATAATTCCCTCTAATGAAACTGGTAGGGCATAGTCCGCCGCTTGTAGGCAGAATGGACATTGGGTGGGGCAGGGGAGAGGTTGGGGGTTCGAGTCTAGGCATGGGGTGATTGTCTATGGCTTGAGTCAAAATTTATTTGTATCATTCTGTAAAAAAAGAAAAAAACATGGTAGGACACTCCTGTAGAGGTTCGATGTATCGATAAACCGCACCAAACTGTTATTTGGTGCTACAGGATGGTACAGCCGTATCATACTGTGCCACAATAGTTTGGGCCACTGTCATAATACAAATTAAAAAAAGAAAAAAAAAACTTAAATCGGATGGACCCTTCTACCGACCATGTCTGGGTATTGTGATTGCCCAGGTATGGTACGGTACGTCCGAACTGCAGCAGTACGGTATGGTTTGGCAAACCATGCTCTTGCTTACCTTGACAAAGTGGATGTCTTCCTTTGGAGGATAACCAAAGCACGTCCCCACCAAGGTCTGTTGGTGTAGTTCATGGACATTGTGATATCTTCCTTGTCATGAAGGGTAGAGAATCATCTATTTGTCCACTGCAACTTCACTCAGTCCCTGTGTAAAGGGATCCTCAAGCAATGGCTAAAGGTGCTATCATGGAAAATGCTGAAGACTGCAAAAGCATGGACTGTCGGAGAGGATAGGAAGGTGGCTAGTCTGCATTGCCACCGTGCCTTTTTGTGGAGGAAGAAGTGATAGGACTTCCAACAGGTATAGTAGGTTGGTGATAGGGTTTACAATGTTGGGAACCTCGCTTATATCTGTCCAGAGGGCATCTTTTGAAGCCGACACTGTTTTGTGAACCATTTTTTCTCCATAATGAATTCTGTAATACAATCCTGATTAAGAAGGGAAAACACAAGTTGAAAGCCATAGGAATCCCTGATCTTGTTCTTTCTGACTTGGGCCCTTCAGATTATGGGTGTGTGTATATTATATATATATATCTGTATATATATCATGTCTCCTATATAGTAGGTGGAAAATGGACACGTTCCTCATATAGTGCGTCAAGGAAAAAGTTTCACATCTGTCAAATGCATATTGCTAAAGCATACTAGATCTTCATTATTATTACATTTTACGTTATTTCATCTTTTCTTAACTTTGTATACATGATTCTGGCTTGTTTATGTCTGTTTTATCTTTCCGAAGGTGAAGGTAGATGTCCTTTCTGCCAACGGGAGGATCGTCACAAGCTCAAGCCGTCCATGCATGCTACGGTACAAGAGCCCCCCTATTCAATTCCTGAAGACAATATTCAAAAGTGGGCCTCTGTTGACTGGGTATGCTTCCGAGACACAAACTCTAAGCTTGAAAATGCAAGGTTTTACCGAAGGAAGTGAGCCAACTGCATGCATAAGAGTTGCTCTTAAACGGAGAGCGCAGTACAGCCCCGGTTCTGGTCTTCCTGAAATTTATGCTGCATATATAAGACTCGAATCGGAGCTTCCACTATTTAAGAAGATCATATGGAATTGGAGGAGGACATTGTTTGTCTGGATCAGCATAGGACTATTTAATTCTGAACTATTATTCATCCTTATATGCTGTGCACCTCTTATTATGCCAAGACCGAGGCCAAGAAATAGTAACTGAAAGTTCAACTAAGCCTCAATGCAGGGGTTGGTGATTTTGGGAGCCAAACCTGAGCAGTGGGTCTGGGTATTACATGATCTGCCGGCGTTCATATGCAATAAGCTGAAACCAGATCGCACAAGCCATATATAATTCCCGCAATTTGCCGCTTGCGATCTCACCAAGGTTAAACTAGGTGTGACCGAAACTATTACCACGGCGAACCATGTGGAAGGTGATTCAAATGTTTGTAACATGATGCTAATGTTATCCCTCGATTGGGATGTACATGTAAGAAATTATGTCCCAGTGCACACATGTATATGCTACACGTAGAACAGCTTACGCGGACGGCAACCCCCCCTGTTTCACTTGTATTTTGGAGACTATGCAGTGTGCGTGCTTCTCTGAGGTCTAATGGTAATACTTACTCGATACCGTTGGGGTGCAGCTTTTTTGGGCCCTGAATCTCCCATTGGCCGGGAAGAGATTTATGGAGCAAAGAAAACTTTCAAGACAAACTTAAACTGGCATGGGACTCACCCTTTTTTAGGGTCTTTCTCGTGTTCCACGGACAAACTGGGATGTGAAAAACATGCGCTTTACAGATGTATAGCAAGAGTAGCGGCCAGTGTAACATTAATCTTATGAGGGAATTAGGAATTGTGCAGTTTCCTTTTTGTGAACATATGCACCATGAGTTTTGCAGACAAAGGATTGGCAGATGGGTTTCTGCAGGCAACCACGATTTTCTCTAGAATTGTGTTATTCTTTCTGTGGTACTATAAAATTATTGTAGAGAAGAATCGATTTTATACAATCATCCTAGAACAGCCAGGGCGAGCCAGCTGTTCAATACAAGTTTGAAATGTCAAGCGGCATACTTCTTTTACTGTAATCGACTTGGGAGTTCAAATGTTGAATACGAGGTCTCTCCTATCTTTCTGGGTGTCATTAATTTAATATATGGGTGTCCGGTTTCCTGAAGATTTGCTAAGGCAGGGTGCACTGGTCAGCATATTGGAACGAATATTCGTCAGTTCTGGATGACATTACAGATGTCTCTGCACTTTGTTCATCAGAACGTGGACAATGGCCAAGGTGAAGACCGACAAACATGAAATAGAGGTAGCATAATCAACATCAGAAAACGCCTCTACGCATAAGCGACCATGTTTCTTG